>PVJH01013970.1:0-58511 GCA_004026705.1 Nesogale talazaci
CTCCTGTGAGAAAAATATTGCCATATTAACTTTATGTTTAGTCTTTCATCACCAGGTGTTCACCTTGACATTTTAAAGATAGAGAGCTAAGCTTGTTGTGTATTCCAGCACCAGTAATTAAGTAATCATCCCTGTCTTTTTGTTTTAGATCAATGAATGTATTCCTCATTGTGTACCTCTGTATTCTAATCAGCAAAGCCCTGATAAATACGGTCCTGAAATATGTATGGCAGAGTAAACCATTTCAAGATGAACCATGGTATAATCAGAAAACGGAATCAGAAAGACAAAGGAACCTGGTATGAGAAATGCCTCTCGGGGTATTGTTTCTGTTCTCTTTTCCAAAGACGACCTGTAGACTGTTGTTCTGAGAATCGGGTACAATGAAATGATAACAGTGAATTTGCTACAGGCAGGAAGGTAAATTGAATCACAGTAGTATGTGCGCGCATTAATATCTGTACTAGTCGCCTTCCTTGCTGCAGGCACAGGTTCTTGCTGCTGCCTTTAGGTATTTGAATCCATGTCTGGAAAGGTATTATTCCCACAGTAAATTCATGAGGACAGTACCTTGAACACTGTTGGTATATCCAGATCCGAGCACACACATTATATTCGTCGTTGTCGTTGTGGTTAGGTCCCTCCACATCAGTTTCGGCTCCAAACAGCTCAGGAGTCAAAAGCTGCCCCATAAGGTTTCCTGGGCTATCACCGTCATGGGAGCAGATTGCTGCATCTCTCCCACGGAGCTGCTGGGTGGGTTCGAACTGCCAGCCTTTGCTAGTGACTGGAGAATCTCAATTAGAAGAAATTATGGCGGGACCGCAGTCAGCTGCCAGCTGCAAGCTTGGTAGTTTGAGTCCACCCAGAGGTGCCTCCAAAGAAAGATCTGGCAATCTGCTTCCTCAAATCCTGGACCCTATGGATGGAGCCCGTCTCTACCCAGAGGCACAGGGGGATGCCATGAGTGCTTCTGAACCCCATGACCCTGTTGTTTGGGGATGAGAATTGGTTTTATTTTTTGTTGGATGATTTCAGTACACGTTACTTGTATTTAAAAAAAAAAATTCACAAACCAGTGTGTAAAGTCTTTTAATTGGGCCTTCTTATATTTACTTAAAACAGTACAATATTTTTGCTAGTTCCATTCAGCCCATACCTAGGGGTGGATGTCAGTCTAAACCAGGGGTCCGCAAACTCTTGAGACTGAAGAACCTATCCTGTCCTTCCTAATACTTTAAAAGCACTCAAGAGTCTTAAGTATGTTTTTCCAAACAAATGAAATCGCTGCGATCTGAAATAATAGCCATCAAATGTGGTCAATGTGACTTCAGAGCCGCACGTGCACCCTGAAAGAGCCACATAGGGCTTGCGATCTGTGGTTTGCCGACCACTGGTCTAACCTGTGTTTGAGAATGCTTCCCCACCCTATCTGCCCGACAGGCACCTCGCCAGCAGGCAGGCATCTCTCTATCTCCACAAGTTCAGCTGTCATTGGAACCTGAAAAAACTTGCATGCTTTCAGAGCTAGGCACAAAAGTCAAAGCAAGATAACGAAAAAGTAATTTTATCAGATTTGGGGGGAGGTAGAGGTATGTAGGTAGGTTATTACTTTATAATCGGGATAATTTATCAAAGTCACATGTTCAATTCAAATTTCCCATTAGGTCTAAGTTAGAATTATCTCCTGTCTCTTCTCGATATAGTTATTGTAGCATGTAATTTCATCTTTTCTCCACTGATAGAACAGAAATGCAAATCAGGCATCGTGGCCTTTGGCAGGTCATAAATGGAAAGATAGGGCACAAGTCTAGTGAAAATCTAAGCTTGTGGCTGCTGCCAGCCTAATGTAACCCTTACCTTTGGATTTTGAAATATCTATATTTAAAAATAAGGAACCCTGGTGGCACTGTAGGTTCGGTATTGGGCTGCTAACCACAAATCAGCTGTTCAAACCCACCCGCTGTTTTGAAAGAGAAAGAAGAAGCTGTCTGATGTCTAAAGTTGTACAGTCTTGGAACCACTAGAGAAGGGGCACTATGAATAGAGGTCACTTGATGGCTGTGGGTTTGGGTTGTTTTTAAAAGTATATATTTTAAAGTACTACTTGTGTTATTTCTACCCTAATGTTAACTCATGATTTTACTTTTTATTTTCACCCAGCTGCATGGTGTGATATGCAATACATCACTCAATGTTTAACTGCAATTATTTGTTTCCTTTCAGTTCCTCAGAGCGTTCACAGATTTTCTGGCTTTCATGGTCCTCTTTAATTACATTATCCCAGTATCCATGTATGTCACAGTAGAAATGCAGAAATTTCTAGGCTCTTACTTCATCACCTGGGATGAAGACATGTTTGATGAAGAAACAGGAGAAGGGCCTCTGGTTAATACCTCTGATTTAAATGAAGAATTAGGACAGGTGAGTGTCTCACGGGTTGTCTTTCATAATGAATAGCAATTGAGTCAATCCACATGAGGTTTCCTGGAATCTAGATACTAGCTAGTGAATAGTATCCAGGCAAGTCATCCAAAGGGTCAAATGAAGATTTCATCTTTAGCTCACACATATAACTATAACCCTTAATTGGTGAAATAAAACAAAAATACAGCTTTTGATCTTTATTTACACAATGATAGGTAAAGAATTTATATTTAAACTTTTATACAAAGTCAATCACATTAGCTGATGAATATAAACTAATCCATGAGGTTTCTAAGTGTGCCCTTTTTGGGTTTCATTGGCACAAATGAAAGGTGGAAGGGATGCATGAACTGCTGTTTATTGCGTTCCTCCTCCACAGGCACTGAACTAGCTTTTATAAATGATATATTCAATTCTGATACAAGTCATTTTTCCTCATTTCTAAAGTTGGCAAACTAAGATTTGCTAGCATACCACATTGGCAAGAGTTCAATATAGTTACATTTATAACTGGTTCTAATACGTAGCTCCTTGAACTGCCTATTGTTTCTGTAGCTCAGATTTCTGAATTTGTCAAGTAGGGATAATCGTGTAGATATGCATTTGCACTTGTTCATAAAGATCCAGGATGGCGGCCAGCCTGCAGTATGGATTACAAGCAACGTACAGAAAACCCGAATTGTAACTACAGAGCTGGTAGGAAGCATCCTGGTAACGAGAGAAAAGACTGAACTTATCGAGGATTTTGTCTTCCTTGGACCTACAATCAGTGCTTGTGGAAGCAGCAGTCAAGAAATCAAATGACACCTTGAATTGGGTGAATCTGCTCACCACACGAGATGTCTGTGAAGTATAAAAAGTTGGGATGTCACTCTGAGGACCGGGGCATACCTGATCCAAGCCATAGTATTTTCAGCATGTGAAAGTTGGACATTGAACAAGAAAGACCGAAGAATTGATGCATTGGAATTAGGATGCTGGTGAATGCAGAATATTGCAAAGTGCCCATGACTGCCAGAAGAACAAGCAAAGCTGTCTTAGGAGAAGTACAGCCAGAATGCTCCTTAGAGGCAATGACTGCTAGACTTTGAGCATGCGCTTTGGACATGTTGTCAGGAAGCACCAGTTCCAGGAGAACGCTTGGTGAAGCAGCAGCACAGAATACGGAAGAAGCGCTTCACGAAGACGGGTTGACTTGGTGGCCACAACAATGGGTTCAAACGTAGGAACCATTGTGAGGATGGCAGCGGACCGGGTCGTATTTAGTTCTGTTGTACAACTTGCCATGAGTCGGAACTGACTAATCAGCATCTAAACAACAATAATCGCAAGGTGAGCACTCATCTGTCCGTTTTTTTATACTGGTACAGGTGTGTCTTGTGGTTTGAAAAATATGCTATGCCCACAAGTAAGACCAGTTGATACAACTAATAGTCAAATTTAAACACTGACCACTAAACCTAGTGTGAATGAATGGATTCTACCAACATCAGTCTGAAATTGATTAAACATTTGATCAAGGTGCACTGATAATTACTGATTGGAATATGAAGTCAGAAAGAGGAAGAATGAAGAGTTGGAAAATATTACCTTGGAGATAGAAATGATGCTGGAAATCACAGGATAGAGTTTTGCAAGAGGAACAACTTCTTCACTGCAATTTTTTTTCGTGACATAAATGGTAGCTATCCATATGGACCTTGCCAGATGGAAAACACAGGAGTCAAATAGAGTAATTCTGGCAGAGACAGTAGAGAAGCTCACTATCATTGGCTTTACCAGGGCCGAGGACTGATCAGACCACCAATTGCTCATCTAAAGTTCACGTTGACACAGAAGAAAAACAAGTCCAGGAGAGCCAAAATATGACCTTGAGTATATCCCACCTGAATTTAACTTTGTAACTTATATGATCTGTTGAGCATTAATGACTTATGAACTGATGAGTTCTGGTATGTAGTCAAGAACACCATACATGAAGAAAAAGAAGGAGAAGACTGAAAAAAAGGAGAGACTAAAGTGGATGTCGAAGAGACTCTGATGCTTGATCTCAAGTGCTGAGGAGCTAAAGCAAATGGAATAAATGATGAAGGAGAAGGCTTGTTGGTGCAGAAGTTTAATTCCCACCAGTAGGTCCTCATAATCCTATCCATTGTGTAAACAGCCCCTTCTCAGAGCAGAATTCCTGGCCTGCTCTGCCAACAGCTTTCTCCAGTGCAGGGGAAAAATTGCTTACTCTTTCCTGGAAAGGGCCCTCACCAGAGCAGCTGGCCCCTAGCCACAAGGTGCTCAGACTTGTGTCTACAGGGTTGGGGAGACTGCTCTGGTGGGCTAGACAGGCTTCTTACAACCATACCCATTGTCCATCTGACTGGCCACTGTGCTCAAGCTGTTTGACTCTCCTACCAGCAAGGAAGCTACCAGGTAAGCCCGAGAGCAAGGGATACAGAAGGGTTGCCTGTCTCACTGTCACACAAGCTACCTGGCGGTCCAGTGGAACTTGGGCCATGCATATATGTATCCACATTGTTCTGCCAGCATTCACATGGAGCCAGCATTGGAGTACAGGCAAAAACCAGCTGTGTGTGGGATATGTCAGCTCCTCCCACAGCCCTCTGTCCAACGTTCCACCTGTCTCAGGCAAAGCATCCCTGAGTGCAGATTGCCGCCAACGAATTCTGCAGCTCTCCAGCCAGACTTCTACCTGCCTCAGTGCAAATGCACACGGTCATTTGTTTATTTCCAATGACCGGAATACTGCCCAACTCAATCCAGGAATTCTTGACCATAGCTTAAACCTTTGTTCTACAAATATCTGAAGTCACATTTTAGACAATTAAACAAGGATGAATGAGGCTGAAATTCACTTTTGGAAATGACATGAGAATTTGCTTAATTTCTACCTGTGATTTATATGAGGGTGTTTCAAAAAGTCCATGGGAAGATTTTTTTAAATTCTTTTTTTCACCAATTTTTTGAAACCAAGTCATATGTACATGTTATTTATGTGGACTCTCTATTTCCATCTCCTTCAGGGCACCTCTGCGCCTGACAGTGGTAGTGATTGACTTAGGGTTGTGGACAAGGTTTATGTATTCCCTCACATAAGCCAGAACATATTATAGCATTTCCAGCATTTTTAGAATGTCTTTCCATCGTTTGTGCTAAATATGTGACCTGAGAGTTTTTCTAAGTGTAGGATTTGAAACTAGTTTTATTTTTAGTTCTTTTCACCTTTCTACCTGAAGCTTTTGTCCTTTTGTTTAAATTCTGCCTTCTAACCCTAAAGTGATGTGATACATCCAAGACTGTAGAATAAGTTCACCTTATCTGTATACTCAATTTAGAAAAATCAGATTCGCAACTAGACCCCCGTCCCTACTTGTCTTTCCAAACAAAGAGTACACGGGGCCCGTTGCTTTTGTGTCTGGCTACTGGAGGGAGCGGTGTCCTGACGGTGCAGTGGCTGCCAGTTGGGCTGTCAACTGAGCGGGGGTCATTGAAAGCACTAGTTCCTCTGTGGGAGGCGAAGGAGGCTTGCTTTTCCTATAAAGAATCATGATCTCAGCAACCCACAGGAGCAATTCCACCCTCCCCTGTGGGGTCGCTATGAGTCAGAACGAACTTGCTGGACATGAGGTTGATTTAGGAGAGGAAAAGATGGACATATAGCAGGATGGACAGACTAACCCCCCCACACACACACTCATGCCTCATTTAAAAATCTAGAGAAAAGTAACTATTAACACATGACCAAAACAATTCTTTGCCTACCCCCTGACCCCTCATCCACTGTTTCAGTCCGGGTAGACTAGAGAAACAAATTCATAGACACCCATATGGATATAAGGGTAAGGTTTATATACAAGCGGAATGGGACATTGATAAAGCATCCCAGCCCAGTCTAGTTCAAAGCCCAGAGTCTGATATTAGCCCAAATGCCCAATATCAGTCTATGAAGTCTCCTTCTGACCCAGGAAGTCACAGGCCAGGGGATGCAGAGTTCTGGCACTGGTGGGGGTCTCCCCATGGCTCCTCAGTTCCAGGACTCAGGGTCCATCAACAGCATCCATTGGAGGTAGAAGCAACTCAGCACTGACAAGGGTCTCCATGTAGCTTCTCCAGCTTCAAAGGTCTGGTTCCATCAGGGGAAGGCCGTGTGGCTCTCCTCTGACTCCACCAGTTCCTCAGACGCTGCCATCTTGTCTTGTCCGTAGTTCATTGTCTAAGAGACTGACTCCCAGAACTGGGGGAGATGGCATCTCACCTCCACGAGGGAAATACCACAAGATTTCCCAGAAGTCTCAGGAGAAAACCATGCCCACACAGAGGCCTCATTAGCTATTCAATTGCTATCTCCAGATTAATAGGCTAGACTTCACCCCTACATCCCAATCATGAAATTGGCATTACCACCACACCCATTCACCCACTCTATTGAATCGCACACACTATTTCAGAAGATACTAGATAAAATTAGAATATGGGAAAATGGTATGCATTATAAAGTTTACTTTTAGTTTATACTGTCGAAGTGGTATGTTTGTGGTAAAATCTTTATAAATCTCTTTAATATGAAAAAAGTACTCTAAGGGAAAAATATGACTGTTCTGATCACCTGAGTCAGGGATCCTAAACTTTAGAGAAGAATAAATTCCCCATTGAGCATCAGCCTCACCTTGGCTCACTTTGTGTTTTAAAGGTGGAATATATCTTCACTGATAAAACAGGCACCCTCACAGAAAACAACATGGAATTTAAAGAGTGCTGTATCGAAGGCCACGTCTATGTGCCTCACGTCATCTGTAATGGACAAGTCCTCCCTGATTCTTCAGGAATTGACATGATCGATTCTTCTCCTGGAGTCAGTGTAAAGGTATGTTACAATCCGCCTAACCCAAGACACCTGTCCCTTCAGAGTGCCATAAGTGCCAGCTGTTGCATCTTGAACTTCGCTGAGTTTCAATTGGGCAGGCTGTGAACTGTCCACAAGACTAGATTGTAGGTCACCATTTATAGTGGGTTCACAGATAAGATTTGAATCTTCTAAAGCTGTGGTTCTCAACCTGTGGGTGGTCGAATGACCCTTTCACAGGGGTCGCCCAATTCAGTACAGTAGCAAAATGACAGTGATGAAGTAGCAACAGAAATATTTTTATGCTTGGGGGATCTTCACAACATGAGGAACTGTATGAAAATGTCTCAGCATGAGGAATAATGGGAACCACTGTGCGGGCCATCCAGCTTGTTAAAGTAGAGGGATCTGAAAAGAGGAAGGCCCTCTTTGAGTTGGGTGGACACAGGGACTGCAGCAGTGGCCTCCAGCCTAGCCGCAGCTGTGGGGACGACTCCAGGCTGGGCAGTGTTTGGTTCACTTGTATACACGGTCGCTATGAGTCGGACCCAACTCAATTGCATTTAGCAACATGTGACTTCGTGGGAAAATTCATAAAATATCAGAATATTTAGTTATTTCCCTCAGGATTTCATGGCTAAAATCCAGAGTGAATCCCGATCAGTGAGAACTGTGTTAGCAATAACTTTTGTACATCTGGAGTGGCAAGGAAGATAGTTGCTAAAAGTAAAATGGTTGTGGCTGAGACACACCCCGCCGACCACCCACTCCTCAAGTACCTTGGCTCCAAAGCTTACCATGTGCTGGTTGGAGTCTTGGTCTTCATCAGTGCTTGCCGGAAACGCAGCCACTACAGAGCCTTGTGTCATCTCCTCAGATTCGCTTAGATCCTCTAAGCAGTGTAGAGGGCCGTCTTTTAGTTAGACTGCACCCTGTTACCCTTCCATTACCAAAGTCTGCCTTTGGCCTGTGCTTCAGTTGATTTCAATGTAGACTACCGTTTTGCAACAGAAATTCACAGATGAGAGAGTAGATGATGTATGTGGTCACATAGAACATAGCACAGTAGGATCATACTCATTACCTACTGACTTTGCGCTGTGTGGCATGCTGTTTATAAGTCAGGCCCTCCTTGGACCCTGTACAACCCGTGGGTCTCAGCCTTGATGCACAGTAGAACCACAGGGGGGACGTTTTTACAGCCCTGTGGAAGGCAGGACTCAGTATTTTTTTTTCTTTTGGCATCACTGCTCTCTGGTGGTGGGAGTAGGAGGCCCAGCCCCACTGCTGGAATTGAACCTCCGTCCCAGTGGGCCGCAGTCCCGCGCACAACCACTACGTCACCGGGGCTCAGCCCGGAATCAGTATTTTTAAAGCTCTCAGGAGATTCAAATATTCAGCCAAGGTTGGAAAAAACTGCTTCTAAGTTTCATTGCATCTAGAAGTAGTAGAATGATTAGATCCGCTGAACTAGAGAGAGAAGAATTAGAGCCTCTGCTCTGTCATGTACCCACTTTCTGATTGTAAATTCAAGATAAATGGCTTCACCTTCCCAAAGTTTCCTTTCTTTAGCTGCAAAGCGAGGATAATAGCTTCTGTCTCATAGGTTATTTTGAGATTGAGTTTGATGATATATGAAATGTGTCAAGTGTATAGTAGGCACTTTATAACTAACTAGTCTAAAATGAATTATTGTTAAGGGATTATTACCATAATACAATTTTTCAGACTTTGATAGTTTGTGTTTCATATACTTTTTAACTCAAAATCTCTCTTTGTGCAGTTGTTTTTCCAAATATTTAGTAATTAATTACTATTTCATGGAGCCGTGCTTTTCCGTTTCTAAAGGGATCAAACTGATGAAAACATCCTTGTTCCCTTACTGGTAAACCTTTAGAACTCTTTAATGATGGGATTCTTCTCTGCCTTGGATTTTTGTTGCTACCGTGTTTCCTGTAATGGGAAGCATGCTAACGTTCAGTGGGCGATTGAGAATGTAATGAGGATGTGGTTAGACTTAGGAAGCTCACAGAAGAACCCATCCTCTTGACCGATAGTGCTCAAAAACCACATACGGAATCGCACGGGTGACTGCCCGAAGAACAGGCAGACCTGTCTCGGAATCAGAATGCTTCGGCCAGGATGCTCCTTAGAAATGAGGCCGAGACTTCATCTCAGCCAAAGCGAAGGGGGCCCTCGCGATGGACGGACACAGTGGCTACAACACTGGGCTTCAGAATAAGAGCTGTGCGGAGGGCACAGGATGCGCTCTTTCCGTCACTTCTCAGCGTCTCCAGGACTAGCCTGTAGGAGGCACGTGCCACCAGGGGCCTCCAGGAATCATGGTGCAGGGAAGCCAGTCCCTTCAGATTCCTTCCTTGAACAGGTCCCTGTCGACCAGTAACACCCACTGCAGCGGGGGCAGTGTCTCTCCAAGAAACAGGAGAGGCTGAAAAGAGTCGTGAGTTACATATGCCCACGGGTCATCAAAGAGTTAATTACCACGGAAGTACTCGGGACTAAAGAACAGCCATAATTATATTCAACTTTATAAATTAGCAAAGGCAAATTCCTAGACTCTCAAGTGTTAGACCCGGTATTTATTGTCCTGATTCTTTTCTTTCTGTTACAAGAACTGTATGGCCACTTTTGTTTGGTTGCACTGCTTTTTTTTTTTTTTTTTTTTAAATAGGAGCGGGAAGAGCTGTTTTTCCGGGCTCTCTGTCTGTGCCACACGGTGCAGGTGAAAGATGACGACAGTGTGGATGGGCCCAGGAAGTCCCCAGACTCAGGGAAATCCTGTGTGTACATATCATCATCCCCCGATGAAGTAGCATTAGTCGAAGGTATTCAGAGGTATGTGTTTTGACAGGGTGTATTGCGTGTCAGGGTTTTATAATTTGATAGGCGTGGTCATTATTGGGCTCAAGAGCCCATTTTGAACTCCCCAAGCGTGCATTTGTACATGAAAATGCTCTCAGTTGAGCCTTCTCTGTGCTCGAGTAAGTTTGTTTAAAACGAAGTTGGTGGGACCAAACCATAACTGTCTTTTCATCTTTTGAATTTATTATTATTCTCTTCCGAAGTGTTGGACACTTGACAGCCAGGCAGTGTCAATTTGTTAGAAAAAAAGGTTTGGCCCTAGACGTAAGATTCTTTATCAAGATTCATTTGTGCATATATTTTTTTTCCTCTTGACATCTCCAAGAAGTTCATACGAGGACATCCCAAATAACCACAGACTTGTAAAGATGGAAACAATTTTAGATATTTAAGATGATTCTTCCTCATGCAGCTTAGAAAACTGAGGCCCAGAGAGATCAGCTAACTGTGCAAATTGGAGAGATTAAAAAGAGCTGTATGAACCCCCAATCAAATGATTTAAATTAAAAATAATGAAATTTTAGAAATAAGTAAAAAGAACGCTGATTGAAACACCCCCCCCCCACACACACACACAACAAAAACTGGGTTCTCTGCCCTCTTAGCTTACACTATTAGCTCTAAACAACTTTTTTTAATGCTCCTTCAAGATCTTTCTATCCAGAGTTCTCACTGCCTCTTGAGATATTGAATTTAAAATACACTTGGAAAAATACTTTAAAAATTCCAGGCAGTTGGTATAATTTCAAGCCAGTGACAACATTTTCAGTTTCTCACAGCTTGGGCTTTGTATTGAATACTAAAAGTAGTCATTCTAAATTGCTCCTCTCCATTGTTACTGAGAAGTAGACATTGCCTTCAAGGATTTGGTGATTGATAGAAAAGCACTTCACCACCTTTCAGAAAACTTGGACAGCCTCCGTATTGTTGACCGAACTAGCATCCTATCCTATTCCATTTGAATGTCAACATGAGATTTATAAATTATGCCACTACTAGCCTTTCTTAAATAATCAAGACATTTAAATCCAAATATTTATAAGTAAAATTTCTTGAAGCTACAGTTCTCTTTATGGAAAATGAGTGCTCAGAAATTAAACTGCATTTAATTCACAGAACTTGGAAGGCGCTCACTTTTCAGTAACTAGGTTAATAACTTCCTGAGAACACAGAAAGGAAGGGTGGGGTCAATGAAGAGTCGGCTCCAATGGGCACGAGGCGTAAGGAAGAAAGGGTTCCAAAGTGGTGTGGTGATGATTGCACACCCCTTTTCAATATGATGAAATCGTCTAATATATTTATTGTAGCTCAATAAAGTTGATTATTTTTTGCTTGTTTGTTTTTGGGGGGCATCACTGCCCTCTGGTGGATGTGGGAGGCCCAGCCTTGCTCCTAGAGAGCTGCTGCTGGATTGGAACCGCCAAGCCAGTAGGCTGCAGTCCCGCACTCAACCACTACACCACCGGGGTTCAGCCAAAATTGATTATTTTTTAAAGAAACCTTTTCTTCCGCCTACCAACTTTTACCTGAGTTAACTAGATAGCTTCTCTCTATCGTCATACCTTAAGATACAGATTACATTGAAAGAATCCATCCTTCTCCCCTGTCATCAGTAAACTCTTTGAACACAGAAGTCTTGCCTTTACATCCTCTTATCACCAGCAGCTACTCAGCAGTAGCACTTGTGATGGTGATGGCAGGAAGCAGTGGTTACAGATGAAGCACTCTGCTTATGGTTACTGTACTGAGTTCCTGCACCAGGCCTTAATTTTCATCATTAAGATGAGAGGTTGGTCTGGAAATACACTATTGCTATGGAACCTCTCCTTCAACTTTGTGTTATCTTCTAGAAACAACAACAACAAAACAGTAAATAAGGATGTCAACAGAAAATGGATTTGCAATCCAGAGACCTGTTAATATTTACGCACAATAAAGAATGCACCTAATCACTGTGCAAGAGCGCGTAGGGTCAGTAGGACTTAGCATCGTTTCATTCTGGTTCAGCCCCATGCTGACAATTGTTATTTCCACTCTAGATAGACTGAATCAGAATCTAGATTTTTTTTTTCTTGTGGGCATCACTGCCCTTTGGTGATCGTGGGAGCCACTTAGCCCTGCTCCTGAGAGCTAGGGCTGGATTTGAACTGCCAAGCCTGCGGGCCGAGAATCTAGATTTTAACATCTGAAGATGAGGTGATTTTTAGAGGTCCTCAGATGCTTCTTAAAGGTGATCTTACTACAATATTGGTTCCAATTAGGTACATTTGAACCGGGCATCACGCGGGAATGAGCTAGTCTAAAGTCCTAAGGGTACAATTTTGTTGACTATTGGAGAATTCTATAAGAGACTGAATAAATTCGGTGTTTTAATGTTCTAATTTATATTGCAGATTACAAACCAGTTTTACTGAGTATTTTTCCAATGATTTTATTGGAGGTGCTTAAGTATTTTTTTTTAGAAGAAAGCTTTAAAAAATGTAAAACTTGGATATATTAAAGAGGAATAATAGCAATAATCCCTGAATTTGCTTTTTCATTTCCAGACTTGGTTTTACATATCTAAGGTTGAAAGACAATTATATGGAGATATTAAACAGGGACAATGACATCGAGAGGTACGTATGTGATCATAAGACTAGTTGACACATTTTGGTAAAGGGGAAGTCATTAGATTCTCCATACTCCTCCCACAGCTTTCTCCCTCTTCTTCCCAATTAGAACCCCAGCAACGACACTGAAAGTGTTTAGGAGGCGTTTCACCAGGCGGGCGGTTAGAAGAGAAGTTGATTTGATGGTGTTCAGGAGGGTTTCGGCCCCGGCTGTTTTCCTTGCCAATGAAATAAAGATAAAGAGGATTTATTATCCCGTATAGTATGGGACTTCATGAAGTTTGTGGGGGAAATGCCATTACCTTTCAATTCCATTTTTGTGTGAGGTTTTTAAAGCCCCCGTGTATTTTTGGTTTAAAATAAATAAACCATACCCCTTCCATTGGAGTCACTTCTGTCTTATAATGACCCTATACAGAACTTCCAAGACAATAAAGCTTTGGGGGAGCAGAGAAGCCTCATGTTTCTCCCTCAGAGGCGCTGGTGGGTTTTGAACTGCTGAGTTTCAGGATAGCAGTCTGGTGCTCATCCACAGCAGCACGGGGGTAAAGCATGCTAACCTCTCGTTCCACTGGGAGAGTTCTTAGCGATTTCCCTTCTTTGGACACTCTCTAGGTGACTTTTTGACTCTGATGATGGACTCAGCCTTCTCCAGTATGTGGCTATGAAATTCCATTTTCATAGAACACAAATTAACATGTCATGGAACAGAGTGTTCTAGAGACAGCACTTTGAATAATTACATGTGTGAATAACTAATCTGAGATTGTATTGTTCGTTTCTATATCTTGAGTGGCCTCATGCGTATAGCTTTCAGAATTGCCTCAGATTCCAATGGCTGATTCCACCAACCAATGATTTCGCTTCAGTGTGAGTTCAGAAGATGTTTTCCATGAACGCAGGGAAACATTCATGACAAGAACAAAAGACTTGGTGGTGATTGCCTGAAATGAATACAACTAGATTTTAAAAATGCAATCTTAAGAAAAAGAAATTCCCTGATAAATGGAAGCAGAGTGAATCCCCTGACAGCAGTCCATGCCTGCCAGGTGTCAGCTTCATCCAGACTCTCTCCCCAGAGCAGAGCCCTGCGGACCTCCCGGTTAGTCGGCCCAGCCAGTGATGGGGACGTTAGAGTCGCCTCTAGGGCAGAACAATAGTGGCACAATTTCTATTTCACAGTTTGATAATCTACTCCTGACGTTCCTGATTGGGGTCGTGAGACTCTACGGAGTTCTCAGAGGTTGTATTAGGGATTGCTATACTATTATGAACATTTCAAATATGTCTTCTGATAATAAGACTGCACAAGATGACTAAAATGCCAGTTTTCTTTGCCCTTCGTTACAATTTTAATGAATTTCAGACTTAACATCTTTTCTTGCACAGGCTCTGTGTATATCATATCTCTGATTAACAGAATTCTTAAAACTAAGCCAGGGCAGAAGAAATGCAGATTATTTGGCAAACAAACTCGTTTGAAACACACTACCTGGTTTGGCGGTGATTGGGTGAATAATGACAAGGAAAGGTTCTTAGTACCTATGGAAAAATTCAGTATAATATGAATCAATTTTAGTTATTTCTCATCATCAAGAATTTATAAAAATTATGGGAAGGGAATTCCTAACATCACATGAAGTAAGTGTTAGGGCATCTTCATAATGCAGCTTTTCCCCTCATGGTTATAGGGGGATGTCATTAGCGGGAAGAGATAGAGGAGAAGAGTGCAGCGAGGGCAAAATGATGTGGAGATAGGCTTAAAGGTTGACGTGAAAAAGACTACGAACCGTGCTGTCCATTCCATGGCTGTCTTAGAGAATTTCTAATCTATGTGAGGTAATTTGATAATTATTCCAACTTAACAACACATGCAGTCAGATGGATATTAATTTTTAAATTTTCTTTTTCAGGTTTGAATTACTGGAAGTTCTGAGTTTTGACTCAGTAAGGAGGAGAATGAGTGTGATTGTAAAATCTGCAACAGGTAGAAATTTCTTTGTGTCATGATTCCCAAAAATTGTATATTGTGGTAGTGTTTTCTTCTGATGGTCAAATTTGGTAAGGACTTTAAGGGATTAGCACTTATTCTTTTTCAAAAATAGAATATTATTAAGCTCTTATATCAATTTATATTTTAAAATCAATAATTAGGGGCTGAGCCCTAATGGCGTAGAGATTGTGTGTGTGGGACTGCGGCCCATAGGGTTGGCAGTTCAGATCCAGCAGCAGCTCTCCAGGAGCAAGGCTGGGCCTTCTACTCCCACCAGAGGGCAGTGATGCCCCCCCCAAATAATTTAAAAATCTTTATCACTAGGTTAAACTTCTAGCATACTTTCCTTATAAAACTTTTCAGTATTGATTGGAGATCATTTTTTTAATTGAAGACTTTAGTTAATTCCACCTGTGAAAATCCTCATTACTTTTCTGCTTATATGGAATATATAAAAATACATTTTTATTTTGTTTTAAGTAGCCACTTCTAGAAAGATATGAGTTTGCAAATGTGTTGACAATATTATTCAAAATGCTAAATAAAATAAGCTTTGTTAATTGGTGGGTCTGTATAACAATGTATCTTTATCAGAGAAGAGCACACTTTTCCCCTTAGAATATTAAAATGATAAATGGTGTTAAATAACACAAATCGTGCCCCGTTAGCAACAGTCCTGATGGAATTATACTGGAACTTAGTTTGTAAATTACCATGTAAATTGGAGAACGCCGTATTCTGATTTTAGATTACACTTGTTTACCTTCTGGCTCCCAGGGTTCTCTCTGGCCCTGTCCTTCCTTCGGACTGGGAGTGCTGCTTCTCTTGTCCCTGTGCCAGCTCCCCCAGGCCATGCCCCTGTGCATTCAGAGACCTCGGCCCCCTCCTTCCTTTGCTTCCCCCTCTCTCCGGGGGCCCTCTCCTGGGTAGCCGATCACACTTAACCATTTGAACTCTCACTTCTTCTAGGCTGACCATACCTGTTCCCCAACACTAACCACTCAGTCAAGTGTCACCGCTCAATCCTTAACCTCAGAGACTTAGTCACTCTTTGATGAGCAGACCTTTCAGAGTCTCTGTCCACAATGTCTTTCTCCTTTCCCTTATCACTGCCATCCCCAAACCTGCTTTCTAGTTGACCTCCCATCTGCCATCTCTTCATCTTTATGTCATTCTGCTCCCAAATTAGTTAAAAAGCTGTGTGTGGTCACATTCCCTGCTAGAGGCTTTCAGTGCTTCTTTGCTGCCAACTGGATCGGATTGCAACTCCTTCTTCAGCATCCAAAACTCTTCATTGAGTCGCCACATTAGCTACATTCCTAGTCTTTGTCAGTTAAAGGTATGGGGATGAGATGCTGATTCTGTCATACATTGCCCCAAACCTTCCTCTTACCGAGAATTTATTTTTCTGTATGGAAGTCTCTTTTTGACCACTTATGCCTTTTCATTATTCCAAGTATAGTTTAGTAGCGCCCTGCTTAGAAATCTTGTTCTGAATAGCTCAGCCCTGTGGTTCTCAACCTGTGGGTCTTGACCCCTTTGGGGGTTGAACGACCCTTTCATGGGGATTGCCTAAGCCCATCAGAGAGTACATGTTTCTGATGGTCTTAGGAACCGAGACTGCACCTCTGTTTCTCTCCAGGTGAGCCCACCCACGTGCAGATCCACTCATAAATGAGTACCCGGCGTGATGACATCATCGTGCCAACCCCATTGCATACACCCTGTCCAAATGCAGGTTCATGAGACAAGCTTAGCACCATAACATGCCTAGGCAGACCTGTCATGTGTGGAGAGAGCAGCTACTGTGTCGAAAGCAGCAGCTGTGTTGAAAGCAGCAGTCTTGGAGGTAAAACAACACTTCATGAATTATAATTACAAATGGTTTTTGTGGTGAATCACTATGCTTTTACTATGTTCAGTCTGTAGCAATGAAAATATATCCTGCGTATCAGGTATTTTCATTATAAGTCATGACATAGCAAAATTACAGTTGTGAAGCAGCAACAAAAAAAGTATTATGGTTGGGGGTCACCATAATACGAAGAACTGTATTACAGGGTCTCGGCCTGAGGAAGGTTGAGAACCATTACCCTAGTCAAATGTGATCCCTCCCTCCACTCAGCGTCCAGTCACGTGCTGGCTGTTGCCCTTCCTGCACTCTCACCTTCTGCTCTGGCTTAGACCCTTTGTCTTCTGCCCCTGTACACTAGAAGCATCCGCATTCGAGCCCCTGCTTTTTCTCAGTCCTGTTCTCCTCCTGAGCACCCAGGCTGTTAAATTCCAAGTGCTTAATGACATTCCAAAATGACATTCTACCAAGAGGCGAGGTTTGTTTTTTTTGCTCTTTATTGTTTTATAAAACTAAATAATAGCAGGTATCGTTTATCTCTTCGGAAAGACGCCTGTTAAGTAACCAAATACAGCCCACTACCCAGCTTCTGAGCCTAAAATAGTGATTTGAGGAACGTTGGGGCATTTTATATCAGCCGGTTTTCTGATATTCATGTTGACAGAATTTCATTTGACGTCACGCAAGCCAAGTAGAGTTTCTTAAGCCAAGGTATTTTTCCTTTTGACTGGAACTGTTCGCACCTTATTTCTCTTCTAAGACTAACTGTGAGATGGCTGATGCATCCCTTTTAGCAGCTGTGTCGGTCATTTTTCAAGGGTTTGAGTTTCCGGTGGTTGGTGAACAACCCCGGACAGACATTGTACCCCATCTTGGGCACTGTCTGCCTGATAACCAGTTCTCTTGTCACTGTAGTGCTAGTACTGCAGCAGCATCACCCCAGAGCCACACTAGCAAATAAAGTGGAAAGGAACGTGCTCCAGCCACTGTGACACGCTCCAAGATGGCCCGAAAACAAAGTAATTTTTACTGTCAGTGGTCTCATACCATTTGGGGAAAAGTAACGTTTGCCCACGGCATCCAGACACTGTGCAAACACTCGCTCAGGCGGCAGGAGGTTCCTCCACTGCGCTCCGGTGGCATGTTACCCCGAGGATTCAGGCCATTCCCCATAGCAGACCTGTCTGTGTGTCCCACTGTGTCTGCGTGGAGTCTGGGGCGGAGTGTGTGGAGAGAGGGCCCGTGCCTGCCTCCGCAGGGATTCTCACAGTTCTTGGGAAGGGATGTCGCAGTCATTCCCAGAGAAGCCTCCCGTAACGTCATCACTGTTTTCCGTGCCATCTTTCCATTCTTCTGAACTGCCATGACCACATACATGGTTCACCTCTCAGTGTGGATGTGCCGGGAAGTCTTCATGAATAGCTTCCATTGATTATCACAGAGGACATCACATGAAGCTTAAAAAAAAGAGTTGGATTACCTCATAAAGAATTTATGTCTGAGGCATTCATGCCATCAGGCCATCTCAATCGCAAAAATGGGGCTAAGGATTTCCAAAGGTATATTTGAGAGGGGGAAGGGGAACGGCCACTCATCTGACACCCACCGCTGCATCAGTTTTCTAGAAAAGCCTGAATTTTTAAAATAATTTATTGGGGCCTTGTACAACTCTTATCACAATTCATCCATTGTGTCAAGCACATTTTGTACATTTGTTGCCATCGTTATTTTCAAAACATTTTCTTTTTACTTGAGCCCTTGGTTTCAGCTTCTCCTTTCCCCCTCCCTCATGAACCCTTAGTAATTTATAAATTATTATGATTTTTTCATGTCTTATACCGACCGATGTTTCCCATCACCCACTTTTCTTTGCTGCTGTCCCTCCCCCCAGGGAGGAGGATACATGTTGATCATTGTGATCGGCTCCCTCTTTCTCCCTCCCCCTTTCCCTTCCCCTCCTGGTATCACCACTCTCATTATTGGTCCTGGGGGTTTAATCTGTGATGGATTCCATGCATTTCCAGCTCTTATCTGTACCCATGTACATGCTCTGGTCTAGCTGGATTTGTAAGGTAGAATTAGAGTCACCATTGTCGGGGAGGGGGGCATTAAAAACTAGAGGAAAGTTATATGTTTCAATGGTGCTAAACTGCGCCTTCACTGAAAAGCTTGAATTTTTAATTAATCAAGTAATTCTCCAACTAGTGATACATTTTCAGGGGGGTCACAATCTCTTTGGGGGTTGAATGACCCATTCACGAGGATTGCCCAACTCACAACAGTAGCAAATTTATGTTTATGAAGTAGCAACAAAAGTTTATCGTTTGGAGGGTCCCCACACCATGAGGAACTGCATTAAAGGATGGCGGCATGCTAGAGCAGATGAGACATTAGCCAATGGTGCTGCTCTCTGAGGGCGCGCACTGAGGGCCGCCGTGCAGCTGTCAAAATTGGATTGCACCTATTGACCAATGAACTGCTGTCGACTCTGTGCCCACAAGGGCATGGCTGTTGCTCCTGGGATTTCTGAAAACAGCAGAAAGACTTCTTTTCAGACATCTTCATTTCAGTCATCCATACTCTGTGGGATTAATGGAAGCTGAAGTTGAGGAAAGACATAAGGAAGTCTCTCATCAATTTGTTGCATGATCTGATAGTGTTTCTCTTTAAAGAGAGAGATGAAGTGTAACTTTGAAGTAACTCGCTTGGCTGATATGCAGTCTACAAAATGAAATGTAAATATATAAATAATCTAATTGGAGAAATAAAGTAGTATCTTTATACTTTCTTGGAGCTTCCCAATTAGTGCCTCATGTGTCTATTTGTAAAGCCATTTCCGAGACGTTTTGTGTTATGTGTGGATTTCCAAGCCATTAAACTGTTTTGTTTGGGAAGCTGTCCCAATGAGCCTTAACTGCCACTTTAGATCTCTGATTCCTTTCTACAGCGCCTTAAAACTCCTTGAACTCTTGGGCATGGAAGGCCTGTCCACCGGGGAGTTCCACAATGGGTACAACCCACTTGTTAGTACAGACTCAATTTACATCTGTTTTTTACATTACTTATGTATGCCCTGCTTTACCCCTGTTCATAGAACTGCAAAAGCGAGAAGATCTAAAACCGATTTCAAGTAATGCTGCTAATTAGCATTTGCTTTATCATCTGGAGCTTTCTTGATGTTTGTCCAAAGATCTCTACGACCCAGTCTTAAGGCTAAATATGCCTCTTGTCTTGAATTTGCCAGTTGACACACTGAGAAATTAAAACCATTCACAAACCTGAGTCACCCATAAACAGGATTTTATTGTGGGTCTTTTTTTAAAAAGAATGCATCGTTGCATTACCTGCACTAGATACTGTTCTATAACACTATCTGGTGGCATAGAGCATCGCCTAGAAATTAGATCTGCTAGTCTGGCATTGATTCTGAATTCAAGTTTGATCCAGCTCAAGTTTCTGCTTTTCCCTGAGTAATGATTAATATTTTTTTGTCAAAATCTATGTAGAGTTTGCAGTAGTCTTATAAGGGTATGACTTCTGTCTTTGGGTGGATGTCTACTTAATAGGCTTGTTTGCGCCTCCAGTCTCCTCCCTAACTTCTGTTGCAAGCATCCACTCAGCTACACATGCTTGCCAAGCAAGCATTATTAGATGTCATCCTTCCTATCCAAGGGTTGACATTAGCCCTGGCTTCTATGAATGAATCTTATCTGTCTTTGAAACATTGCTAGGATCTAGAGAATAAATTGAAGGTGGGTCCTTGATACTCTGACTTCCTGAACCCCTGTCCTGGTTCCAGAGTGGACCAAATGGTCATTAGCCCCATTAAACATACGCTGTACCCACACTTCTTCCAACCCCATTTCTGCCTCTGTAAGTGGCGATTGCAAAACAATTGCCTCTCTCTCTCTTATGGCATATTTCCTGAGACTCTCAACATCCAGGGCTCCTAGGGAGATAGACTGGACCAGGGAGTGTGAAAGTAAATGAAGCACGTCATACAGGTCATGCAGGCAGAGGGTTTTTGTTGGTCTGTCTTTACCTGTTGTCATTGCTAGGGTGGAGTGCAGTGCTATTTCAATACACTAACTTTTTTTTTTTTTTTTTAACAAAGCCAGCCTTGTAAAAGTATGCTGTTGCCTTTCAGGTTAAAGTGTTTTTTACTAAGTGAGAAAAGAGCATTTGCATGGGTCAGGAAACACTGTGGATGCAGGCTGGTGCCCGCGCTCTCTCCGTGCTGTGCTGTCATGTACTGGAGAGTGGGCTCCTGGGGTATCTGATGGAGACCCTCTCTGCCTTCCGCGAGGAGAAGCACGCACTGCCGCACAGTCACACGTGGAGTCTCTGGGACATGACTTGAGGGGTGGGGAGCGTTAAACAAGGGCTATTTTTTTTTCTGGTGACACCTAAATGTGAAGGGTGGCCTGGATATTGTGTTCTGCAGAAAGATGTGTGGCTCCAGGAAATCATTTTACGTTCACCTTCCAGCACGTGAGCAAATTGTTAGCACACCTTTCAGAGCAGCCCTGTGTTTTTTTGGCCACACCCTCTTTTTATTCCTCCTTCATGTCTTTACTGAGGAGTACTCAAGAGAAAATGTTTTTTTTTCCTGGTGCATAGCTTTCTTTTTTATTTTCTTTTTTAAAACTTTTTAATTAAATTAATTTTTAAAATATTTGATAAATCATTTTATTGGGGGCTCATACAACTCTTATCACTATCAATCCATCCACCCATTGTATGCAGACCACACTTGTTGCCATCATCATTCTCAAAACATCCTCCTTCTACTTAGGCCCCCAGTGTCCGCTCCCCATATATCTCCTCCCCACCCTCCCTGATGTATAACTTTCATATGTTATTTCTAGAGCTGTAGGGATAAAAAGGAGCTATTGGAATAATTTGTGGATTTAATTTTTTTTCTCCTGGACTTTATATGTTAACTGGTCTATTTAAATCTTCTTTTTTTATTATTATTATTATTTTTTTTTTGGCATCACTGCTATCTGGTGGTGGGAGTAGGAGGCCCAGCCCCACTGCTGGAATTGAACCTCCATCCCAGTGGGCTGCAGTCCCGCGCACAACCACTACGCCACCGGGGCTCAGCCCTATTTAAATCTTCTTTACCGTAGTTTCAGCTCTAGTATTTCTGCTTTTGTGGGAGTTTTAAAGTAATAGTTTAAGAAGTCATTTAGGACCTTCCCCATGTTATGATTAAATGAATTATATTCTCACATTACAGGAGAAATTTACCTGTTTTGCAAAGGAGCAGATTCTTCGATATTCCCCAGAGTAATTGAAGGCAAAGTTGACCAAATACAGTCCAGAGTGGAGCGCAACGCAGTGGTAAGATGGCGGGTTAAGGGTGTGTGGAGCTCTGCAGACGCTAACTCCTCTGATCGTATGAGGAAGCTCTCATCCTACAAAACCGTTAGCTTAAGAGTATTATTACATTATATCCCCGTAGAAATAAATTTGGAAATCAGAATGGATCATATACTCAGAAAAGGGATCTGGAGGAATTTACGTATTGGTTGGTATCTGGCTGGTGCCTTTCAGAAAAATGTGCGAGCCACACACTATTTATATGTTTTATTTTGAAGTTGGTGACAAGGCTAGCAGTGAATGTTTGGGATGGGTCGGTTTTATCAGCACAGGAGTGGTTATTGTATTGGAGCAATTAGATCTTTATCTTGTTGCATCCAAATTGGCTTTCCACTATAATTCCATTATCTATGTTTTCATCTTATTTGTATGCATGTTATTGTGCCCATTGTATAACTCACATGGTTCATTCTATTGTCATATATGAACTTTGTACTTCCATAACTCTGGCTTACTTTCTTTATGAGCTGGTTGGGGGTGAGGTATGCCTGGTCTCCCTAACTAACACAGAAACGACATCCCCTCTCTTTCAAATTACCATATGTACTTGAGTATAAACTGACCTGAATATCAGCCAACGCACCTAACTTTACCACAAAAGCTGCCTTGAAAATGTACTCAAAAACTCTGCGCATTCACGAGTATATACAGTAGACTCCCTAAAGCCCAACTGATGTGTACTTCTTACCAAAAGAATCCTTTAAGTTACCATCCTAGTTATCTTATCCCTAGACTTGATGAGTTCTATGTATCTGTGTCTTATTTACTCTCGTGACTATAATTAATATTTGTCTTTTCCCAGTTTTCTCCCCCACTCCTAGCCTGTGGTAGGCCCTCACCCATTTCATTATATTTTCATGAATTTCATTATATAATCCATAATTCACCTGTTTGCATTATATTTTTAGAAAAAGGACAATCACTGACAAATTCTCCTCCATAGGTTAAAAATTATGCTGATAGAAATGACAATGTATCACAAGTTTTTTATTTTGTTTTGAATCATTTTATTGGGGGCTCATACAGCTCTTAATATAATCTGTATACAATCCAAGCAGATTTGCACATTTGTTGTCAGCATCATTCTCAAAACATTTTCTTTGAGCCCTTGGTATCAACTTCTCATTTTCCCCCTCCTTTCCCCACCCTCCCTTTCTCATGAACCCTTGATAATTTATAAATTATTGTTATTTTTTATACTGTCCAATGTCTCCCTTCATCCACTTTTCTGTTGTCCATCCCCCTGGGAGGGGGTTTTATGGAGATCATTGTGATTGCTTCCCCCTTCCTCCCCCCACCTTCCCCTTCCCCTCCTGGTATAGCTACTCTCAATATGGGTCCTGAGGGAATTATCTGCCCTGGATTCCTTGTGTTTCCAGCTCTTATCTGTGCCCATGTACATTGTTCTAGTCTAGCCAGATTTGTAAGGTAGAATTGGGATCACGATAGTGGTGTAGAGGAAGCATTAAAGAACTAGAGGAAAGTCGTATGTTTCATCAGTTCTATACTGTACCCTGACTAGCTCATGCCTTCCTTGTGACCCTTCTGTGAAGGGATGTTTTTTTTGTCTACAGATGGGCTTTGGATCTCCATTCTGTGTGCTCCGCTTCATTAACATTGACAGGATTTTTTTGTTCTGGGTCTTTGATGCCTGATACCTGATATTATGAACACCTCATGATCACACAGGCTGGATTTCACAACTTTTTAGATCTTAAAGAATAACTAGAGACTAATAAAAGTTCATAAATTTCTAAATTGCTCTTATTGAAATCGTTAACATTTATAAATTGACTTAATTTTTATTTGTGTGTGGCATCACTGCCCTGGAGGGAGTAGGAAGCCCAGCCTTGCTCCTGGAGAGCTGCTGCTGGATTTGAACTGTCAACCCTGTGGGCTGCAGTACCGCACACAACCACTACGCCACCAGGGCTCAGCCTTAAATTGACTTAATTTAACTCTTGATATTAGATTAATCTAGATATTAGAGAGTTAAAAAATATATATTGAGTGCTTGGGCCCCTTAAAGGATCTACTATTGTTTTAAATCTTGTTAAACATTATTGTCAATATATGATTTTTCTTTAATTTCCTATTAAAACAGCTGGTAAATCAAAAAGAGAAGCTCCAATTTACAGAAAAGATTTTTAAAATGATGATGGCAACATTTGTACAAGTGTGCTTGATACAATTGTTATAAAAGCTGAAAGAGCCCCTATAAAATGATTTATATTAAAAAAAATCTAATAACTCCTGGTCAAAGAAGGTAGCTGCTATTGAACCAATAATTTTTTGGGGGGAGGGCATCACTGCCTCAGGTGGTCATGGGTGCTACCCAGTGCTACTCCTGAGAGCCGCTGCTCTCAAATCAGGATTTGAACCGCCAAGCCTGTGGACCACAGTCCCACACTCAACCACTTACACCACCGGGGCTCAGCCCTGAACCAATAATTTAACAAACAGACTATATAGAAAATTTTAAATTTTTGGACTTTTCTGTGTGGTATCATAAAAATATAAGTCACTCATCCTCTCACAGAGGGGTTGCAGGGTGGAGATGAGCCAGTTAAGGAACAGTGTACTAACAATGAAATATGCAACTTTCCTCTTGTTCTCAAATGTTTCCTCCCACCCACTATCATGACCCCAATTCTACCAGACAAATCCAGCTAGAACAGGGATGTACACTGGAGTCGGAAACATGGGGGATTTAGGATAGATATTTCCTCAGGATTAGTCATGGGAGTGGGGATGCTGGGAGGGTGGAGGGATGGCAGAATAGAAAAGGGGAACCAATTTCAGGGATCTACATATAATCTCCTCTCTGGGGCATGGACAACAGGCAAGTGAGTGAGGGGACACATTAGACAGGGTACAGTATGAAGAAATAACAATTGGTAAATTATTAAGGATTCATGGGGGAGGGGAAAGGGAAATATGGGAGCTGGTACTGGAGTCATAAGTGGAGGGAGGATGTTTTGAGAGTGATGATGGCAACAAGTGTGCAAATGTGGCCTGCATACAATTGATGCATGTATGGATCATGATGGGAGTTGTATGACTCCCCAATAAAATCATAAAATTATATACATATGTATATTGTCAGTAATTTCTGCTATCAACAGAGATGAAAACTCTGAGTATGTAAGATTAAGAGCTTCTTATAACTACCACAGGATATATGTACAAAAACGTGTCAGACCATTGACACACACTAGATTTTCATAGTAAGTCTTCAAGTAAAAGACTCTGAGAGCGCCACCGTAGATTCACTTTCAAAACCAGGTTTCAAAAAAAGTCTCAGTTCTGTTTGTCACTGATGACTTTGTGACTCCAGTCATGTTTATAACATGCGATAGAATCTTGACCGTGGGCGTGTCATTCCCTGCACCAGGGAGAGTGAGAAGGAGCCATGACCAGACCTGGATGCTCTCCCTTGGGATGGTCATTCTTGCTTTGCTACTCCTAGTCCCAAAGGAAACAGAAATAAAGAAAGTTACTGGAGCCAAAACTGATTCATTATATTCTATCTAAACAATTTTTGGCTGTGTCTGATAAAAATTCAGACCATCATTTTCTGTAATAATTTATTTGGTATTATGTTTGTCTCCTAACTATAGAAGCTTCTGCAAAAGCAGACACAGGCAAGATGGACTTTTCTACTTCAGGATAAATAAGCCTCTTAATTATATGATCTCATTTCCTATATAACTATGTAAGCATTTCTTTCAACATTAAAAAAAAAATCTTACTCTTGAGCAGTAAAAGCTACTCCATGCATCTATTAGCATTTTATAGAAAGCTTATTTTTTCAAAATTATGTTATAAATCTTTTCCGAATTCTTATAAATTTGATAATACTGCTATTTAAGAAGGAGGAGATGGTCTCTTTGTGGCTATTATTCCAATAATGAAGAACAAATGGATTCACTAATGTGATGGTTCAAAAATAAGATAGCTTTCCACGGCCACATATTAAAACCTTAGGCAAAAAATAAATAAATAAAACCTCAGGTGGGGCTGAGCCCCGTTGGTGCGGGGCTGTGCGCGGGACTGCGGCCCACTGGGTTGGAGGTTCAAATCCAGCAGCAAGACTGGGCCTCCTACTCCCACCACCAGAGGGCAGTGATGCGCCTCCTCCCCCCCCCCCAAAAAAAAAAACCCTCAGGTGAAGATAAACATTCTCTTAGTAAGATCTAAGTTGCCTCTCTGCAAATTAGATTATTTAATAAGTGACTTCCTACCACAAATATAGGACTTCAGTAAACTTCATACAAGAATCCTGAAAGTTTTTTGTGAACTCTAAAATATCATAGAAGCATACTGAGAATTCTGTATTCTTTTAAAGAAATTTCCATATTGATTCTTTTTTAAAAAGATACTTTTATTGGGGGCTTACATCTTTTATCACAATCCATACATTAGATCCTAGTCACTGCTTTTGCTATATTAAAAACAGGCATGGTATGTTCATCTTTGATAACCTTTTTTCTGCTTCTCCTGAACTTACAGCAATAAGTTCTGTCTTCTTTATAGAGCATATATCCTTCATGAGTTCACAAGTCCAGGAACCTTTTGTTTTAAAAAGTTTCATTAGGCTGAGCCCAGGTGGCATAAGTGGTTGAGTGCGGGACTGCGGTCCACACGGGCTTAGCGGTTCAAATCCAACTGCGGCTCTCAGGAGCACCACGGGGTAGTTCCCACGACCACCAGAGGGCAGTGGTGCCCAAAAAACAAAACAAAACGTTTCATTGTTGTTGTGTGCTGTCAAGTCAATTCCAAATCATAGTTCTTTTTCTACCTGCTTTTAACCAACAATAACCTATGGGATAGAGTAAAACTGCCGCATAGGCTTTCTGACTGTAATCTTCATAAGAATAGATTAGAAAATCTTTTCTTTTCTGAAACCACTAACTTTTTGGTTAGCCATCAATCATTAAACTTTTGCATCACTAGGTAGGGATGCTTGTGTGTGTGTGTGTGTGTGTGTGTGTGTTAACAACAATTTTGATCTATTACATAGACACAAATCTATTACATAGATTTTAGTCTATTACATCAAAAGGTGTTCCTTTTTATTTTTTTAAATAAAGTTTTACTTGAGACATCATGCAAATGTCATGCAGTTCAATAGTTCAATCATATCAAGAAATGCTGTGCAATCATTACCACAATCAATTTTAGAACATTTTCTTGTTTCTTGCATTCTTTGTTATTAGCTCCCAATCTCCCCTCAGTCTCCCCTACTATAACCAGACAATCATTTATCCAGTTACTGGCTCTATAGATTCATATATCCTGCATTTTACCATGTTGAGTGCGGATCGTTTTGTATTTCTTTAAATCTTGAGCATCCATGAGTATATGTATACCTTAGTGGACATATACAGAGCAGTGTTCAGATGACGGATAATTATCTCCCAGGGAAACAAAAGACTTTCCTGAGTACTCCATCCAATGAGCTCCCTGTCAACTCTATTTTTCCAGTGTGTCTTGTGGGAGCAGGGACTTCTACCAATCCTTCCCGGTGTTTTGGCACTCCCGCCCCCCACCCCCAACCTCTGGGATTTTTTATCATCCGTGGTCGAATCCGTACTTGATGACTCTCTATAGATGTTTGGCATTCTCTGTACATCCTTCATCTGTCTGGTACTCTGTCTTGTGACCTGTAGGTCGCATCATCTCCCCAGACACTCAGGCCCTTCTCTTAACTCAAAGAATTCACTTGGGCTCCACCATCTGTATTCATTTGCTCGGAAACCTTCACGTCAAGAAACTGGGTGCTTGTTGGCCTCTGCTCATTTGTTTTCCAACTCTCAGGGAAACTGATCTCCAGTACCTTGGAAAACATTGTTTCACATATTTTGAATTGGTCTTTGCTTTTACGTGGTAGATCACATGGTAACTTCAAAAAGGTCGGTAGACTATTAGAGCTTAAAGACAATTGTATTTTTCCATGAACTTCTGAAGCCCCTTATATAGCTGGTTCTTATTACTTCATCTTGGCAAAAATACAAAGCTTAAGTGTTTTTTATTAATCTATTATTGTGAAACAACTGTAGATTCACAGGATATTGCAAAGATAGTGCTGAGAAATTCCTTGCACTCTTTACCCTGTTCCCCCCTTTCTTAACAACCCCTCTGCGCCCCAGAATTATTGCCAGAAGTATTTCATCTTCACGAAACTCCCCTTCTCCACCCCCCCTCCCACTCTTCTTTGCCTCCTGCCTTCTCTGGTAACCACTGAGTTGTCTCCCACATCCATGTGTTTGTCATTTCAGGAATGTAATGACAATCATATGTGACCTTTCAGACTGACTTTTTCACGCTGCATAATACACACACATACCATTCCTTTTTGTTGCTGAGTGCTATTCCCTGCCAAAAGAACAGACAAGTAGGTTTTGGAAGAAGTAGAGCCAGAAGCTTCTTGGAAGCAAGGCTGCCTAGACTGTGTCTCACATGCTTTGGACAAGTGATCAGGAAGATCTAGTCCCTGGGAAAAGACACCAAACTTGGTAAGGCAGAAGGACAGCGAACGAGAGGAAAATTCTTAGTAGGATGGATTACCTCAGTGGCTACAACAGTGGACTCTAACTTTAAAACTATGGGGAGGCTGGGGCAGGGCTGGGCAGTTTTCCCTTGTGCTGTGCCTAGGGTCCTCATCAGTCAGAACCGGCACCTAGGTACAAGGATGCCCTGACATCAGGAACAATCATTTGATTTAGCGGTCCCCTATTGAATGATATTATGGTGGTGTGTCGTTTGAAGCTATTGCAAATGAAACTTCTCTGAATACTCTTTTGTGAGTCTGTGCATGGGCTTACCTTTTCCTTTCTCTGAGGCATGTGCCCAAGAGTTCAATGGCGAAGCCATAATAAGTACCTGCTTAGTTGTGTAAGACGTTGCCCCACTGTTTTCAGGAGCATGTACCATTTTCCATCAAATGAATAATGTGCAGAGAACTGATCATGTTACCTCCAGCCAGTGGTGGCACTGCTGCTACTTTTTATTTTCTCTGTTTGAGTAGATGTCTAATGGAATCTTAAAGTTGTCGTGGCTGGCTGGTACTTCTCTGGTGGTTAGCTGTCTCGACTATCTTTTTATGTGCTTATTTCCCATCTCTAGATCTTCTTCAGTGAGATTTCTCCTCATGCTTTCTGCCAACTTTTTTTTTTTTCTTTTACCATGAGCTGGGTAGAGGTTGACAGAGCAGATCAATACTGACTCAGAGCAGATCAATGTGTTTTCAGAGCAGATCAAAGCCTGGTGGGTTCCGAGACTGTGATGATGTGATGAGCCCCCTCTTCCTCCCATGGAGTGGGCGGAGGTAGTCTTGATCTGTCAACCGTGCAGATCACAGCCCAGTGCATACCCAGAATATAACAGTCACCATTCTCTAAAAGGTATTTTTGTTGTTGCTAGACCTTAAAAGAAAGTTTTGTCCAGTGATGTTTCCCAGCGGCTGCCTTCTCCAGAACTTGGTGTAGAACATAGGAAATAAACCCCAGAGAATTCATATCACATGGCTGCTCACATTCCAGTGTTCCTTCCTGGTTCTCCTTTCCATCTTCAGAATTTTAATACGACCTAGAAGCAGAAATAGGAAAAAGAGTTTTACTTCATCTTCTTTCGATCGCGTATGGTCCCGTCCACTTTAAAAACAAACAGCCATTTCTAAAAGCTTCTGCTTAACATTCACATCAAACACAAGTTCAGGGACAGCTCTGAATTATTAACTTTCGAAAGCCATTTTCCTGCCATGTCGTGTTTGCAGCTCGAACATGAAGCTATATATCCCTGTGTTTTGATTACCTCTTAAGAAAGCCAGAGAATGTGTTCTGTGATTCGTGTTTATGCTTCTGCTCTATAACTTGGCCATCTACGTGTGCTTCTGATCTAATTGTAGCCACTTAGATCATGCAGGGAAAACCCTCGAGTTGACAGTATGGACCAGGCGTTTTGGGACCAAGTGTGAGACACAGGGCCAGTTCCTGGGGCCCTCGCAGCCTACAGAAAGAGATGGCAGAGGAAGGGCTGAGCCCCGGTGGCGTAGTGGTTGTGCGCGGGACTGCGGCCCACTGGGACGGAGGTTCAATTCCAGCAGTGGGGCTGGGCCTCCTACTCCCACCACCGGAGAGCAGTGATGCCCAAAAACAAAAACAAACCAAAAAAAAGAGAGATGTCAGAGGAAACCGAGCAGCACCGTGCTGCTAAGTACGGTGTTAGGAGAGGAAACAGGGCCTGGTGGGGAGGCAGCTTTCCACACTTTAATATTGAAAGCGGCCTTTCTTTAAGATGAATCTCTTTGAACGCATCTTTGGTCTTCTTAGGCCAAGAAAGAAACTTGAGAGGATAAATAGTAGAAGAACTTGCATAATGTTCTCGGAGAATAGAAATTCACTCAGAGGTAGAATATTTCTTTTATTCCCAGTTCTTCATAGACACTCCCTTAATCCCTACTGACTTCTAAGAGCGTCCAGGAAAATGAGGCTGTTAACTTTAGGGTGATTATGGCCTTCAGATAAATTTGTAGGTTAAAAAAAAAAGTGGTTTTTATCTTCTTGTTACTTTGTTTTTGAGAATTTTAGGACATTTAAACATCTATCATGGAAAATCTTAAAAGTCAATATTCTTTTGGAATTACGAATGACTATCTTGGAGTATTTTTTAATGTCTTCATATTATTTATTAATATAGTTGGAGGTAAAAGAACAAGGCAAACTAGAAAGGAAAACAATGTTTTACGTCCTTCGTTAAGAAGACATTTGAGTTGGCATTAATATGTCACAGTAAAGATAGCTTGTCCCATCTTTTTTTTGGGGGGGGGGCATCGCTGCCCTCTGGTGGGAGTGGGAGGCCCAGTCCTGCACTCAAGCACTATGCCACCGGGGCTCAGCCCCAGCTTGTCCCATCTTATTGGGAATGGGATTTATCGGAAGTGTTCTCTGTTCCCTGTGTGGGTCTCTTCTGTCTCTCTGAGCCTGGCTGGGTATCTTTGTTAGCTCTTGTCCTGGGTTCTCTGTTGTATGAGGACTTCCAGAATTATGCCTCACAGTAAAGAATTTTGCTATTCTTAGATCTTATTTTGCTCTTTTTTTAATTCCTTCCCTGCTTCTTAATAGGATAAAAAATATTTTACCATTTCCTCACATAAAACATGTAACTTTAGAAAGAGTGCTTGCTGTCGACTACAGTGTTGTAAATTATTCTCCTAAAGTGTTTTAATTGAACTGTTTATTTGCCCAAACAAAACAGTCTTTGGGTACGATGGCTCCAAAGTGTATTGTTTATTCCCATGCTCGCTAGTTTGAAAATTTTATAATCCAGAATGACTATTTATATTTAATGTGATGATAAATAATTCAGCTATACATGACTAACTTGTGAAGACTGGTTGGTTTACAATTCCTTGATGAGTCCTTATAATTAGGGAGTCCTAATGTTGAAAAGTGGTTATTTCAGCAAGTGCCAGTATTAATTCACGCTAAGTATTACAACTGATTTTACAGGAGGGACTTCGAACCTTGTGTGTTGCCTATAAAAGACTCATTCCAGAAGAATACGAGGGTGTCTGTAAACTGCTGCAGGCTGCTAAAGTGGCGCTTCAAGATCGAGAGAAAAAGCTCGCCGAAGCATATGAGCAAATCGAGAAAGATCTTATTCTGCTCGGTGCTACTGCTGTTGAGGATCGGTAAAGTAACTGCTCGTGTCCTAGCCGTAGAAACGAAGAGGGATGAACTCGCCCCATCTGTGTGGCACCTCGGGGAAACGCCCACTACATCCAATGTTTGATGTGTTTGTTTCTTCACAAGAGAAATTTCATTTGTTGCATGCTGGAGCGTCTAGTCCATGCTGGATGCATCATGAACTAGAGCAATGATAACTTTCACCAATACAACTGACGGTGCTTTACATTTAGCCTAGAGTTTCAATAACTCGTTAGAATAGAAGGAGTTTTCAATTGAATAGAGCCCTAGGTAAGGTAAAACTTGCTTGGTTGCTTGGTTGGTTGACGAAAATAGATTTTGTGTATAGAACAGTTTTTTTGGTCTTGACCTGATACAGAAGAGGTCAATTATTAAGCAGTTGCTGTGTGTGAGCATTGTGCTTATGATTATTGACACATTTTTTTTGGCATCACTGTCCTCTGTGGGGAGTGGGAGGCCCAGCTTTGCTCCTGGAGAGCTGCTGCTGGATTTGAACCGCCAAGCCAGTGGGCCGCAGCCCTGCACTCAACCACTATGCCACCAGGGCTCAGTCCAATTATTAACACATTTAATCCTTTCTGTAGCCCCTGTTTGAGGATGTTCTGAGGAGGGCAGTGAGGGCCTGCGGAAATTGGGACAGGTCCTAAAGGAAATGATAAAGATGGACGGGCAGGGCAGGAGAGGGTGTTATTAGGACATCTGATGTGGTCTCTCTGCTTCTTTAATACTGTTATGTGGGTTTGAGACTTGAAATTTACTCCGGAACCTCACATAAATCATTCCAGTTAGAGTTTAGATCCCTGGTTTCCTTTCAGTACCTGTGAGGAGCATTCTACCTTACTTCACATTCTCATGTAAACTCAAGATTTTAAAATTTAGGAACATAATGAGCTACCAAAATAAGATAGATATGGTTTTCACACCAAGCTCCCCAAGGTTAAAAAAAAAAAAAAGTGTGACCAGTCAGCACCATCATTTTTTCTCAGGTAGAGATTTTAACCTTCTTAATTTTGATTTTCCCATGTATAAAATGAGACTGGTCATGCACTTGTGTGAAGATAGTCCACAGCTGGTGGGATCTGTAGGAGCTGGAAATCGGCTCAGTGGTGACTAGTTCGGGTTTCGTAGTGGAATCATTAGTGTGTTATGAATTTTTATGTGTTACTTAAAATACTTATGTTCCAATATGATGAGTGGCCAAATTAGAACAGTTTATACTAAAAAGAGTAATGATTATAATCTATCATCTGTTTCCAGATCCCGTTTTCTGAGTGGTTAAAGATTTGGTTGTTGCTGGTTATAATAGCCCTTCTTTTATCTTTTAACAGTTTTATTGGCACATAACTCACATATCATACAGTCCAATAGTTGAATCTCATCCAGAAGGGTTGTACAATTATCAACACAATCAATTTTCAGCAATTTTCTTCTTACTTGTATTCAGTGTTATTTCCCCTCAGCTGGCCCTGCTATACAACAAAGTAGAACAGATAGAAACCTCAATTGCAAAGGAAGCAGAAAATATTTAAAACTAGAATGAATTTTAAAAGGAGATCGCATGATAAGGTGTTCCGTTTTAACCTAACTGCATCTGCAGTAGTCTGTTCTCCAAGGCGTTCTGCCTGATTGTGAGGGACTGTCCTTCTTGCTTGCCTCACATGTGTTCCAGCTAAAGACTGAACTGTGACGTGGGTGGCTACCACGGATTATACACACTGCCTATTCTACTTCTTAAATCCTTTAGCCATACTTGACTGCTTGATAGTGTTGTGTTTTATTGTATGAAGTTAAGTATGTACCGTTTTGTTTTGTTTTGTTTTGTTTTGGGGGGGGGGCATCACTGCCCTCTGGCGGTCATGGGAACTACCCGGCCTTGCTCCTGGAGAGCTGCTGCTGGATTTGAACTGCCAAGCCTGTGGGCTGCAGTCCCACACTCAACCACTATGCACTGGGGCTCAGCCCGTGTGTACCTTTTTTTTTTAAAGGCTCCCATACTCTGTAACAATCCCATGAGCCCGTGCTTTTTCCTTTATTGGTCTTGTTGACTGTGTTCTCTCGTTAACGTCCCATAGGCTCCAGGAGAAGGCTGCGGATACCATCGAAGCGCTACAGAAAGCGGGCATCAAGGTCTGGGTTCTCACCGGAGACAAAATGGAGACGGCCGCAGCCACCTGCTATGCCTGCAAACTGTTCAGGAGAAATACGCAACTGCTTGAGCTAACCACCAAGAAAATCGAGGAGCAGAGTTTGCACGACGTTCTGTTTGAGCTGAGCAAGACCGTTCTCCGCTACAGTGGCAGCCTCACCAGGGACAATTTCTCAGGGTCAGCAGCGGCTCCTGAACCACCACCCTTGGGATTAGGGGGGCGAGGGGGGGACGGTATGGAATTGGTGTTCAGTGCAATTTTGATGCATTTTTCAGAAAAGTCAGGAGATTAAGCTCTGATTTAGAAATCACGTATCAGAAACCATTTACATTTCCATGTTCACAGTCTATTGGCAGGTTTATCTTTGTGGGGATTTTTTAAGACAGGTTTGTTTGTCCTCCTGTATAGTCCCTCACATACGTCTCTGCTTCTAGAGCATTGCCTTTCCCCATATCTGCATGCCCCTACTTCTATTTTTTGGATCACAATCAGTCCCCCGGTTTAAATCAAAATTTTGAGAATTTGAACTTTATATTACTAAGGTCATAGGCCTTCATTGACCTCATTGGTAATTTGATTCTCTTCTCGGGTGTTACTGGCAGCAGCATCTTGACTATTCTGAACACTGAAGACAAGATGACAAAACTGCCGATAGACTGTGAACACGGAAATGTAAATGGTTTCTGATACGCAATTTCTAAATCAGAGCTTAATCTCTTGACTTTTCTTCTGGAAAATATGTGTGTGTGTGTGTGTGAGAGAGAGAGAGAGAGAGAGAGAAAGTGAATGGGGATACTCTTCTGCCTCTAAGACAATTAGAGGGCTCCTTTGAAGACTCAATTTAGAGTATCTGTCAGAAGAAGGTAATAAGTACTAATAACACATGTTTGGTTGTCTGGTAAAGCATTGTACGCCATCTGTCCCAGACTTTTTTGTGTTTGTTCTTTTTTTCCCCACTGAGATATTCAGCAGTATATTCAGATACATGTTTTAAATTCTCCCTTGCTGATGCTAGATGCATTATCTAAAATTTTATTTGGTTTTATGTTTCCATCAAAGTAGGTAAAGCAATGTTAGCTCTCAACTGACGTGTAAATATTACATTACTTACAGTACAAAGATGTTTGTTTTTATTTTCTCACCTGATCTACAGAAGGCTTCAGTAATGATCCTGGTGATTTTGAAACCCAGGAAAGAAAACCATGAGGACGATTCTCTGAGCAACTCAGGGAATCCAAACAGTATCCGGAAGATCAGTCATTGGTAAAGGGAACAGCCAAGGAACGTGGCCCAGAAATGTAGGACTACAGGCTGGGTCCTCTTTAGAATGCAAGATAAATGTTCCCCTTCTGTTGGTCCACAGATCTACAAATACAAGTGTGGTTTTGCTTCACCTCGGTGAAATAAGAATGTCTGACTAAAACGTAAGAGAAAGCACTGTCAAAGATGTCACATTCCGCACTATACAGATCGTTTTGATAAGAAAAGCAGCATTATTCTTTCTAATCCCTTCATCATGGATTCCCAGTACCTCTGGATATCCAAATGTAATGATAAAATCTTCTTAATTCTGTAGACGTAGCGATTGAGTGATCTCTGATTTGTCTAACCCAACAGCCTTTCAGCAGAGATGCACGACTACGGTTTAATTATTGATGGGGCAGCACTGTCGTTAATAATGAAACCCCGAGAAGCCGGGAGCTCTGGCAACTACAGAGAACTCTTCCTTGAAATCTGCCGCAACTGCAGCGCCGTTCTCTGCTGTCGAATGGCACCCTTGCAGAAGGCACAGGTCAGTGCTTTCTTTCCACTTTAGTTGGTGCTTAGATATTGAAAATCTTTCATTAATTTTCATAGCCACTCAGTTTTTGTTTGTCTTGTGTTTTTTTTTTTTTTTCAAAATCGGACTGGTTTCCCCATCTTTTAGAATAGAAGCAAAACCTTAACTGATGGAGATAAAAAGGCGGAGCTCATTTTGCTGTGATGTTAGTTAATCCCCTACCTTCCAGTCGACTGCAACTCACGTAGGCCCTTATAAGACAAATAAAAATGCCCTGTAAAATTTAAGGCTAAGTCTAAAGGGGAGCAGGTGGTGGGTCAACACTACTGATCTTGTGGATAACAACAGAATGCTTAACCTGCACCACTAGGGCTCATGTGATTAGCCATCAGGATTAGTAAGTGCTGTTGAGTCAAATTTATGACTTCCCAAGTGCAAAGGCCAGAGTATGTGGAGCATTGTCTGTATGCACTGTGTCTGTCAGGTGACCTCAACGGTCCCTGAGTCTATTGTCCTAAATCCTCAAACCCAAGGACTCTCAGGGGGGGTTGTCTTACATAAGAAGTTTGCATATATTTGCCCTCTGCATACTCTGGATCCTAAGACTAGCAAAAGCAAGTAGAGAAATTGACAACGTAAAAAAGCTGAACAGAAATTTTCTCTAAAAGCAGATGTTAAATCTGCTGGATTTTCAATACTGCCCAGAGACATAAATGGCTCTACAACACAGCCCAGTTAATCTGTGGATTTTGAGTCCGCATCAATTTGTTTGTTGTTCTTTTTGAAAAATTTTTATGAAAGAATTGTTTCTGAGGATATTGTGTTCGATTCTTTTTTTTTTTTTAATTCAAGAAGCCTCCTCATGGTTGTGTCATTCCCTGTTCCTGCCCTGCAAACTAAGTGGCTTACAGGCTAAGCTGCCTGCACTGGGAAATAAGTGTACACGTTGCCTGGGTTTCTGTCTTCTTTCCCCCCACATATCTACACGTGTGTCCTGAGTGTGTGTGTGCTAGCATGTCAACGCTGGCTCACAGCAGTCTTTTGGACAGAGAAGCAGTGCCCAGGGGCTTCCTAGGCAGCCATCTGGACAGGAGCAAACCCTGTGAGCTCCTGGGTGGCTTCACACTGCTGACCTCTCCGTGTTCTTGTGCTCCCAGGACTCTATCCGTGTCCCCCAAACCCAGACCCACAGCCATCGAGCCCTCTCCAGGATGTCCCAGACACGAAGCCTTTACAGGGACGGCAGCCTCCTCTTTCTCCTCTATATGCACAGCTTCACAGAGACAAAGGAGTAGTTCGTGTTGCTTCATATCTCTGTCTTCAAAACTTGGTGTTTTCCAACTCATTTCATTACAGTCATACCTTAGTGACTTTTTCTCTGTTTCTGAAAGATAAGTCTGTTCATGAAAAGACTTAGCCTATGGATACAATATCCAGAGGATATTTTATTTTTGTTATAGGATATTTATTTATGTAACAGTCTATTGGATATACTATGTTAGCTGTGAACCTATTTCTTTGTTCTTTCCCTAAGTGACTTTATTTTTGTTATTTCCACCTAAGGAATGAAGAGCCAGCGTAAAAATTAAACAGAAGATAAATTCTTTTCTTTTCTTTTTGCAGATTGTTAAATTAATTAAATTTTCGAAAGAACACCCTATTACATTAGCAATTGGCGATGGTGCCAATGATGTCAGCATGATCCTGGAAGCCCATGTAGGCATAGGTAAGCCGTGTCTCCTGTAAAACTACCTACACCTCTCAGTAGCCAGCGTCTGTTGCTGCAGCCACATGAGAGGGGGTTACAACCACAAGAGAGGTCGTGAAATTCACCTGGTACCAGGAGGGCATCCATCATCTGATGCATTCCTGACTGGGACATCTCATAACAATGGCTTATGCTAACCTTATGTTGCTTGCATAGCGATGAGAGAAGGATCCGTCAGCTCATTTATCTCCATCTGTTAGGTGTCATTGGAAAGGAAGGTCGTCAGGCTGCAAGGAACAGTGACTATGCAATACCGAAATTTAAGCACTTAAAGAAGATGCTGCTTGTCCATGGGCATTTTTATTACATTAGGATATCTGAGCTTGTGCAATACTTCTTTTATAAGGTAAGGTGGCTTCTCTTGCTCTTGTCCCCATCTCTGGAATGTATAGCAAGCATGGCAGGAAGGCACAGTGGCCAGAATGACTTGACTGCTATAGGAGTTAGCTGTCCTCAAGCTAGAAGCAGCTGTCAGAAAAGAAGGGACAAGCCTGTTGTTGCTATCCAAGAGGACCCTCGCACCCGTCTCCCATCAGCTCATAGTGCAGAGCCTGTCAGAAGATGGCCATAGCGCGTGCCTGGGGACGAGTCTCTCTTCCCTAAGTTCTATAAGTCAGTTCTCAGGCATTCTGGTCCCTTTCCAAATTATGTAATTTAATTTTTTTTTCTATTTAGACTGGCATTTATATTACTTTCTTATTTGTCTTAACAAATTATCACTCTACCACACCTGTTCCCAGAGTGCTAAATACAGTTTTAGGTGCATTAGAAAGAGAGAGAAAAAAAATTAACCCCATTACCTGCTACTGTGTAAATCATGGAACATTTATGTATCGCCTTCTCCAAATAAAGCAGCAGTGAACTGCCCTTTTCTTGGGAATTCGAATATAAGTTAAGGATACCTCGGACCGGATGCTGTTATACTAACAGCCTTGTGACTTGTCTTTCAGAATGTCTGCTTCATTTTTCCTCAGTTTTTATACCAATTCTTCTGTGGATTTTCACAACAGGTCAGTTTGAAGATCTCCATTTAAATGCAAGGCTTACCTGAACTCGCTTTCCCCTCCCACGGTATTGGTTGTTTCAGTAGTTAAAGAGAAGGCTGCCAGAAATACTGAGGCAGACTCTTCATGGGGAAGATGACAAAGAATGCCTTCACCTTCCTGCCTTTCTGGAGGACCAAGGTTTTGCCCCAGTTCGCAGATGCAGGGGAAGAACACAGGGTGTGGAGCCAGGGCCCACGAGCTGGAGGTCCTGCTGAGACCTCCCGAGGCCACTGCCTGCAGACTTCCTGTTGCTGATGTTTCAAGGATGCAGTCCAGTCCCTGCTTTAACCGAGAGTGACTTCCTGCCCTCTAGGGATCGATGCTGGTCTTTCTGAGCGGAACACACAAAATGCCACTGGTGTTAGGTCCAACTCCTAGCATCCTGATGTACAACATCAGGAAACACAGCTTGACACTCAGTGCTGTTTGAGCCCACTGCTGCAGGCACAGTGTCACTCCAGCTTGTGGAGGATTGGTTTCATCCTAATCAATGGCACTGCCGTCTAGTCAATGTTGACTTATTAACTCCCCAATAAATCAGACTGGAACTGCCCTGCAGGGTTTGGCAGCCTGTAAGTCTCTCTGAAAGCCGGCTGCCACAGCTCTCTCCCATAAAGCAGCTTGTGAGTTCAAACCACCAGCCTTTGGTTAGCAGCTGGGTGCTTTCACAACTCTCCCACCAGGCCCCACAAGAGTCAGTAGACCTTAAATCTGAGATCTTTGAATTGCCCTTTAGCTCATCAGTGCAATTTGGTATATTGAAGTCTGTGAAATGAAGACAGTGTTGACCCACAGACAAAAATGGAGAAGCTGCTTAGGCAGTTGTTATAAAAGCAAAAATCTCCTTTTGTGAACTTTGAGTGAACTGCTTTTATCTGAAGGGACCAGGATTGGAGAAAAATTGAAGTTTGAAGACAGGGATCAAAATTGTATACCTCAGTTTGCAGAGGCAGAAAAAGTTGCTCAAAGTTGGGCCTTATGTCAGTTGTAATTTCAATCCTGACTAGCGGACATGAAGGAGTTTTGGAAAATGTATATCAGGAGAAAGACGATTTGCTATGCATTTTGGAGTGGCCGTGTCTCTGATCCTGTGCAATTTCAAAGGAAAAAAAGTCTTTTTAAATGAAATAACCAGTGTTTACAAAAGTGCAATGGAGCAATGTTTTTAGTTTAATCTTTTCTTCTTCTTACAGACTTTATATGATACTGCGTATCTGACACTGTACAATATCAGTTTTACTTCCCTCCCAATTCTCTTGTACAGTCTGATGGAACAGCATGTCAGTATAGACATGCTCAAGCGAGACCCTTCACTCTACAGGTATGGCAGCAGCAGAGGGGCATTTCTGTAACGCAAAGAATAATTAGGTAGCAGTACCAGAGTTCCTTCAAATAAGTGCATAGTTGGCAGCATCTTAAAAATCAGCGTATTCGGGCTGAGCCCCAGTGGTGTAGTGGTTGTGTGCGGGACTGCGGCCCACTGGGACGGAGGTTCAATTCCAGCTGTGGGACTGGGCCTCCTACTCCCACCACCGGAGAGCAGTGATGCCCCAAGAAGAAGAAAAAAAAAATCAGCGTATTCCAGAAACAGCAAAGTCCACATGCAGGAAGCACACCAGCATGCGTGATCAAGAGGGGCCGAAGGGAGCAGATATCGAGCACCAAAGAACAAGAATCACATCATTACATAGGAGGAGGAGATCAGGGTGGGGACCTAAGGCCACTGGTGGGTAATTGGTCGCCCCTTTACAGGGGAGTCACGGGGAGGAGACAGACCAGTCGGGGGGCAGCCAGGCAGTGATGATGCATACAAGTGTCCTCTAGTTCCTGAAGCCTTCCTCCCCCCAACTATCATGGTCCCAACTCTACCTTGCAAATCCAGATGGACTGGAGAAGTCACACTGGCATAGAGGGGAGCTGGAGATATGGGGAAACCAGGATGGATGGGCCCCTTCGGACCAGTGGTTAGATTGGAGATGCTGGAAGGGTGGAGAGAAGGTGGGGTAGAGAGATGGAACCAACAGCAAATATATATACACAAGCTCCTATTTGAAGGACGGGCATCAAAGGAGTGGGTTGGGGGGAGAGGTCGGGCAGTGTACGATATGACAGAACAATAACAATGTATAAAGTATTGAGGGTTGGTGGGAGAAGAGACTGGGGAAGAGGGGAAGGAATGGAAAAGCCGATACTAGAGGCTTAAGGGAAAAGGCGGATGATTGGAGAACAATAATAGAAGTGGACATGTAAGGGTGCTTGACACAGTATGCTTATTTATATATTGTGAAAAATGTATGAGCCCCCAATAAAATAATTTTTTTAAAAAAATCAGCGTATTCGCTGATACATTTTGTTCTGCAGGAAATTCTTCAAGCAGAAACCAAGGTAACAAATGAATATACTTCAACTTTGATTAAATTTATACTGCATTTAGAATGTACAGATTGAACTGGCCTATATCTTAACATAGTTGCAGATAGCTTTGGAAGGGCATCTTTCTCTGTTGTGACCTCTGTCAGTTCATAACCTAAGTGATCCCTGACAAAGTCTAAGGGAGCGTCAGAGTTCATGAAGAAACAGTCACTTCCCACTAGCTCTTCGAAGCCCAGTATGTTGCATTTGGTGAGAGAAAAATAGAAATGTTAACAGATTTTCTATCAGTGTACTCTTCTGCCAAAAAAAAGAGAGAGAGAAAATTTATTTTTCAAAAATAGGGGGACCAATGTTTTCCTTCTATTTCAGGATCTTTGGCATAGGCAGTGTTACTCCTTTTTGACTATTTTGATTTTCAGATCATTTTTGATTCGCATGTGGCAGTGACAAAATAGCCTTTATTGAATATTCCTTGGTGTGACAACATAAGCCATCTCACAAAAGTGTGGTGCCTCATCACGGCCAGCAGAGGGTCATTAACACCACCCACTGACCCCACTCCAGGTCTCCCTTTCACTCAGTGTGTGTGTGTGCGCGCGCGCACACAGCTCTGTATACTTTTTTCACACAAGGGAATCTGTGCACCCACCTATTGTCAGATACTGTGGAGTCCGTTTCAATTCACAGCAGCCCCATGTGAGAGTAGAACTGCCTCACGGGGGTATCTAGGCTTTAAGCTTTCTCTCCCATGTCTACTGTTAGTTTAGTAAGACTTGCTTCATTTATCAGAAGTTTTGTTAGGAACCCACTTTGCTGGTTTAACTGCCTTCCCCTTGAACTGTTGAAGCCCCGGATAAGTTCTGTGGGCAGAGACTACTTAACACAGGAATTAGTGTGAGAAAGCCAGAGGTGATAGACCATGGTGGACCTTTATATAGCGGGAGCCCAGCCCTGTGTCTCGTAGTGAACCATAACGGTGTAATCTAGCCTGAGAAGTCTGATCGTGAATTGTGTAGCCAACTTGAGGACTTCAATCTAATTGTAGTTAGTAAATGTCAAACGTGTCCATTCTGTTCTGTTCTCTGCTCATCACTTTCAGAAGCAGAAATATGATCTACAGCATCTATTTGCCTATATCTGAATTTAGAAAAGGTGAGGAAGCCCCCTCTGAGCCACTCTGACTTTATAGAGCAGTGCTTCTCAACCTTCCTAGTGCCGGAACCCTTTCATACGGTTCCTCATGTTGTAGTGGTCTCCCCACCCCCCAACCATAACATTATTTTAATTGCTACTTCATCACTGTAATTTTGCTACTGTTCTGAATTGGGTGACCCTTGTGAAAGCGTTGCTCAACCCTCAAGTGGGTCGTAACCCACAGATTGAGAACTGCTGTCATAGCAGAAAGGAAAAATCCATCTCATTGGTTCCAGGTTGATATCTTTGAGGCTGAAGTCTGATGTACGTCCACTCTTCCACCTTCTTTAGCCTCCTCTGATACTCACCATCCCTCTCTCAGTACACTCTATTTCTCTCTTAGGTTCAATCATTGATCGCAGTGACCAGACAGAACTCACAGATCATACTCATGAGCGTGGGGTTTGTTAGAGAAGTTAGCAGGTTACAGCTCAAGATCAGAAATACTCAGGGCACAGTTCTTCAATTAGGACAGTCTTTTCTCAGCCATGCCCACAGGCAGACTTCTCCCTGCTTTTTGGTCCTGTAGCCTCTGCCTCCTTGGACAATGTTACAACACACTCTAGTGCTGCTGGTAAATTCACAAAGGGCACACCACTCTGCCTCAGCCTACCGATTCTCATCTCAGGTTTTAATTAGGTCGGCAACGTACCTACTCCCTTCATACTCTTCAAGCAAACCTCCTGCCTGAATGTACTAGGTTTCATTCATTCCATAGAACAAGAAAACCACCACTGTATCTCATCCTCTGGCTCCTAACTCCCCTGCTACCTCACTCTGCCCCTCCTCTGTTGTCAAGCTCTGTGACTTGGATTAAGAAGGTTCAGGACACAGGATTCTCTAGGCCTAAGAGATACACTTCACTCCTGATTCTTCTTCTTTTTTTTTTTTTGGTGGTAGTGAGATTCCCCCATTCCTGCTTCTGGGGGGGCTCCTTTTATACACCGCGGAGTGACGACAACGACAAATCTCCACCTTAGAGTTCCAAGTTTTTACAATCACAATTAAGCCTGTTAACAATCACTCACACCCGAATCTTTTCATCCTGTCAGCATCTTTCTCCACCTTATCTTACCCGGCTCGATCCGGAGAAGAGGAAATACACCTGGTCCATATGTTCTCACCCAGTTGTTTGGTGGGAGTTCAGAGACTGCTATACCAAGAAAATCACTGCCCCTGCACTGATCCCATAGGCTAATATGAAAGAGAAAAGATTCCAAAAATTAATCAAGACATTTCTGTGTGGGATAAAATGCTACGTCAGACTGAGCCCCACACCCCACTTATACCCTGCCCCAGTGGCATAGTGGTTGAGTGCGGGACTGTGGCCCACTGGCTTGGCGGTTTCAATCCAGCAGCAGCTCTCCGGGAGCAAGGCTGCGCTCCCACTCCCACCAAAGGGCTGTGATGCTCCCCCCCACAAAAAAAATGCTAAGTCCTAAAGCATTTTGGTTTTGCTGTCAGCGAGCTCAGACTTAATGTTTACTAGTCATGTACATTTCATTACATACAGGAACATTTTTAAACTATTCTATGCCATTAAAGAATATTGACTTCCTACTTTAAAGGTGTGATTCTCTATCTTACTCTAACAGTTCTGTACTATGACTTATACGTAAGTATGTATTGTGTTGAAGTCGTGTCAAATTGTGCACACAAACGGTTGGGACCTGGAAGTGTGTGATTTGGTGCAAATGGTATGTTACAACTGATTAGGAATCAACTTTGTGGGAAGGTAGATAAGGAAGGCATGAAAAGTCGATGTATTTTATACAGATAGAGGCCGTAGGTGGCAATCCCCCAAAGGAGGGAGAAAGACTGAATTAACTGTGGTGCCCTATAGCGCCTCACTTTGTCCATGTGGATTGACCTGTGCCGTTCCTTTCCTCCTCCGAAGAGCAGAGCTGCCCACTGGCCTGTTAGACTGCAGAGTTCCTCTGATCCCATCATCTGAGCGTGTTTCTAGTGCTTCTGATCCCAACCAGCCCCACGTGTCCTTCTTCGACTGCCCGGGAAAGCAGCTCTCCAGGGTTTTCCAGGCCTACCCCAAGAGAAGAGATAACATAAAACACTCTGAAGGGGGTTGTGGTTATTGTGTCGATATAACGGAATTAACTGAGATAGGATTTAATATGATGAGGGTGTAATTTTCTTATATTTTTCTTTGTATAGAGATATTGCCAAGAACGCTCTACTCCGCTGGCGAGTGTTCATTTACTGGACATTCTTAGGAGTATTTGATGCTCTGGTGTTTTTCTTTGGTGCTTATTTCATGTTTGAAAATACAACAGTAGCCAGCAATGGACAGGTTAGTATTTAACTGGATTTTTTTAATTTGGTTTCTTGGGAATAAGCCTTTCTAATCTTCTATGATCACTTTGGCAGTATATTAATTTAGTATAGCCTGTAAAAGTTCCTGGCAGGTTTTAATGTCATGGGAGGATATGTGCGTGCAGGGGTATGTGTGTGTGTCTTATTCATTGAGTTGCTTTAAAGAACACATACTAAAAAGAAAGAACACATAGTAGCCTTCAATATCAGTAAATGCCATGTCATAGAGAGCCTCCCCCCAATTATATGGGAGTATCTTTTGGGTGGGGGTGGGGTGGGGTTTACAGTTAATTTTGTAAGTTATCTTTCACTATTAGCAATTTATATAGAATTCAATCAGATCATTCAAGCATTTCTTCTAAAATTAGATCCATGTCCTATGTAACACACTTTAATATTTTTTTCACATGTGCTCATTGTAATGATCTGTTTTGTTTTCAGTGAATAGATCTTTAGCTTTCTAATAGACATTCAGCTCTCTGGTTGTTTACATAATTTCTAGGGGGTTGTTTTATTTGTATCTTGCTTTTTTTTTTTTCTTTTTGCTACTTGCTTCTCTTTCACCCTCAGATAATGACTACCAACATACATATGGTAAGACAATTGTGGATTTGTCCTTTCTCTGTTTTTGAAGTGCCTGACAAACAAAATATTTCTTGAAAATATTTTCACATGTGACCTCCTCTGTGTGCTTTGTAAGTAGAGCGTGTGTTAGACTGTAGCACAAAATAGGTGGTGGAGAAGGACCACTTCTGCCAGGTATTTGAGCTCCAGAGGGCTGGCTCAGAACTGCCAAGTGAGCCCATGCTTGTTGTTAAAATCACTTGGACATGCTTCCACTGCCCTTTACCTTGAACAAAGAGCAACGTGAGCAAAGGTGGGGTCTGTTGGAGAAGTTGCGCTTGAAGGTGGCCTGTTGAGCCTGTCCAGAAGGCTAGCCCTACAGAGGGACCAGTCTCTCAGGGGTACCTCCTTGGGGTCACAGGCACACTTCTGGCCCTGCAAAGAAACATGCTGTTACCATCAGAAGGACGTTTCTCCAGCAACTCCGTTGATATATTTTCTTCTTGACCCTAACACCCTGGCTCCCCCACTTTGTTTATGTGTCAGATTGAAGCATGAAAACTTTACTGCCTGCCCTCAGTGTAGTTTGTCAGCTTCATTTAATTATTTGTTTTTTATGGCAGAATTAAAAGGTGTTAGCTCTCATTGTAATTAAAACCTAATTCACTGTTCCCAAGCTTTACGTTTTTCTAAAATTTATTCTTTGTCTTGGTTTTTTTAATTTTAACTGAATTGTTCCTCATTGGCACTAGGCCATAAAATAAGTTAAAGGGAGCGATCTTTTCATTCTAACGTATCTTTTATGAAGTTCCCTTATGCACCTGGCTTTAAGTAAGCACCTTGTATGTATTTTAAAAATAATAACAATAACAATAAGATTTTAATGTCCCTGGGACTGAAATCTGAGTATTAGGACAGTATGTCAGTAGCACGAATAGAAGCTCTTTACTGAGTACTTTATTTTATAGTTCACTTTCACAAACCCTCTTGGGTTTACCTGCAGTCCCCGTGGAGACAGACCATCAGTGTTAGGTTACAAGTCAGGAAACTAAAAAGCCACTACATCGTAGGACCTAGAACTCAAGGTCAGGACATATGCTCCCAAACATTATTGTATCCATTTTAGTCCATGCTTCTTCTTCATTGTTTCGACCTCAGTGGCATAGAATAAAGGATAAATGCTTCTCAAGAAAGAATCAACATTAGAAGAGTCACTTAGGAGCAGCAAGCAAAAGGACACATACAAGTCACTGTTTTTAGAAATCACCCCTGGGCGTTGTGCACCTGGGAGGGAGCGCGCTGACTGCACCCTCACGGCTAGGTTCTTACAGGAGGGTTTCCAGGGTGGTCCCACCGCAACACGAAACTGAAGCTATGTCAGGTGTCTTTCTGTACAAGCTCCCCGACCATCATACCATCAAGCCTCTCTTCGTGCTGTCCTGATCAGGGCTGCAGTGAGGTTTTAGTTGCAAGGATTACTAAGGTGCAATGATTACTGTGAATGTTTTAAATACTCAAAGCTATTTATATTCCCTTTCCTTGAAGGGACCTTGAGTCACTGTAAATGATGTTTTTCTAGACCCCTTTTGGGGGGTCCTTGGCGACGATCTCGTGTCTTTGGTCAGCCATTATTGGATAAGGTAGTTCATTGGAAACGGAAGTGGTGACAGGATAAAGAAATGAAGATTGAACAGACACAAGGTTTCTAGTCCAGGCAGACTAGAAAAGCCTGGCTTGATGCCTCCACTCTGGTTGGCGGAGAGTTGCTGGTGGCATTTATATGACTGACTTTCTGGACTGAATACAGATTGCATGGTCAACATTACATTTTATTTTAACATATATAACATTAAATGTAAAAACCTTCTAGTGTACAGTATATTATGAATTAGTAGCGAGAGAAGTTGGTACTAAGTCAGGCATTTTTAATATGGTTTTCCAACAGCTATCTATTTAAGAAGTAGTATTTTCTCTAATTCAGGAAAATTTTTATAGGAGTTAAAGAAAGAGTTAAAGACTTAGTGCTATCAGAGCAGTGTAGATAATTATAACACTTCATATTATAAGTGATAATTCTTTGAAAGACACATTTTGGCAATTTTTATGTGCATCTCACTGGGGAGGATAGGAGCTCAAAGGAGTTGTAAATGGCCACTCCTCCATGAGGGGACAGGCCAAGAGAGGACACACGATTCTCTCCCCCCAAATGCACCACTCTGCCTCTGGGTCTCTGCCGAGAAGTTGCCTAAATCTAGATTATTGAGTTTCGTCCACACGGCCAGGGAGCCTCCAGAACACAGAGGAACGCGGGGGCCTGGTGGTGTCAGAAAGAGCCAGCGCTGCTCCATGAAGCACCAGCACAGAGAGCTCAAGGAGACTGCGGGAGGTTTTTAAGACCGGGGTCTTAAGAAAAGCTGTTCCCTTTTATCATGAGGTTATTTTACACCTGAAAATTAAATGAGTCTAAGAGAACTTTTATGAGTAAAAGCTTCCTACAAAAATACTTCAGGGAGGAAAAGAGAGTAAACTTGGACCAGATAGATGGGTGGGTATTGACTCCAGGGACAAGTATATTGAGATATTAATTAATGAGTTGAATGAGATGATAAAATGAACTAAATGCTCAGTTGATCCTAAAGAAATCAGAAATAGGAACTTCATCATGGGCCAGGGACTGCTGTCTCTTGGCTTGAAAGGTGTACCCAGGTGGGGGGTGGGGATCACACCAAAGTGGCATGTGGCTAAGAACCACTGATGTGGCATCCAATTGTCGGCCTGATATTTCCAAACCAAGAGGGATAGACACTAGGTTTATCCAAGTGAGGGGAGGATTATGTGAATAAAGCATGATGTCTAGGGTCCTTAAGTTAGTGTTTACCACTACTATAAAAGAAGGAATCGAGAAAGATGGTTTTCACACCCAAAGCAGCTGACTTTGATGGTTATGAAGAAGCCAGGGCCAAGGAAAGGGAGAAGGATATACATAAAAATTTATTTTTAAAAATTAATATTTTGGGACTGTGGCCCACAGGATTGACAGTTCAAATCCAGCAGCAGCTCTCCAGGAGCAAGGCTGGGCTTCTTATTCCCATCAGGGCAGTGAGACCACAAAAAACAAAACAAAAAAGTAATATTTAAAAAATAGTAATATAGATACAAGGAAAGCAAGTCATAATATAGCAACAATTAGTTTCTTTCAAGAACATAAATAATAACATAGGGGGAGGAAAAAGAGAAGTTAGTATTTGCCCCCCAAAGCCTTACCACTTTCTGGAGGAATTAGTTGACACTATTGAACAGTCTGTGAAAGGAATCATTTTCAGCAGAATCCAGGAAGCCAAAACACAGTCAGTTTTCACATACTGCAGAGTCCTCTTCAAGAAAAGATTTTTTTTTCTGGTAGATTAAAATTTGCAATAGGTTAGTTTTTTCCTAAAAGAAAGAGGCCTTAGTTTATTTTGCAAGAGTCTTTTACCCGAAGTTGAGAAATGTGGTGATGTTCTCATAGATTTTGAGTCATGTGGATGTTTGTATCAAATCACCATGGCTCCTATTTCGCCTTGCCACCGTCCCTGCCCTACAGTGGGTGGGCGGGAGCTCCTGGACCCTGCTCCCTCAGCCTCCCCTTCTCGTGCCCGGGCTCCTCTTCGGCCCCTGCAGGTGTGTGTCTTGAGTTGAAGTGCCAACGTAGCCATACTTCTGGCCACTGGTTGCCTATAGGTTTTGTCTTGTCTGTCTTCCCTGCTTAATGTCTTCCCTGCCTATGGTTTTCCAGAGGAAAATCTCATCCTTACACTATCACTATGACCCTGTTCTTATCGGACCTGCATTTAGCATGTTCGCTTTCTCAAGTTGTTTACCAGCAAAAGATCCGACCAGTTGAACAGCAGCAGACCTCACATTCAGAGCAGAATAGACAAGATGCTCTGTGGTTTACCTAGTCTTGAAATATGCTAAAGAAGCTTGAGCTAAGTAACCCAGAACACTGTCTCTTCTAGGTAGAGCAGGAAATGGTTGGGGTGGGGTGGGGGGTGGGAGTAAGAATGTATCAAAGTTTGCGTGGGACAGATTTAAATACCATTTGTTGGCGTCTTGCATGGGATAGGTGGTACTCTGAGGTGCTAGTGTTAGTATTTGTGACGGGAGGGGAGTACTCACTAGAGGTGATTTCAAGGGAGACCGGAGAGTTCAGGGTAAGCAGGGCTCCGACTAACTTCCTGTACGGGCAAGGGGAGGCGCTGCGGGGGGCTCTGCTGTGCTTCGGGTCAGGATATTTGTCAGCTACGAGACTTGTCATGAGAACATGTGTTCTCGCTTCTCACTGTGAAGTGCTGGCCCTCAGAACAAGGAGCTGGTTCCTCTAAAATGCTTGTTTTCAGTGGAGAAGAAGGACATGTGTATTCAACAGATTGCTTGGCCTATTTTTCCCTGAACAGATCTTCGGAAACTGGACCTTCGGAACGCTGGTATTCACGGTGATGGTCTTCACAGTCACCCTCAAGGTAACAGATGGCATATGAACACTCCTCTTCTGGCCTTTGGGGATCCCTGCTCCACGCAGGATCCAAACCCAAACCTTTGGGGATCTCCTTATCTCAGGACTTAGTGCCTGGAAGTGAGGCCAGAAAAACCCCTTGCGCTTCCCTTTGAGGGGACTCTTCCTGGGGCTCACCTGCATGATGTGCAGTGTCGCAGTCAAGCTGGGCGTTCTGTCCTAGACGTCAACTCCCAGAATTATACAAGCGGGAAATTAAGGAGTGAACTTTATATGTACATATTATATAGAGAGATTATAAAAGATTCCAATTACGATTATTTGAAAAGGCCAGCAGCCCATCCTGAACTTAATTATGAAAGCCCCGGAGACCTGTCCATTGAGTCTTACAAAGTGATGCAAAAAACACTCCAAATAGAAATGTCCTAGGGAGTGACATAAAGAAGACACCAGAACCATTGTCCCTTCCCTGGGTCCCCCCCGTGCCCCCCTCCCCCCCCCACTGAATCCAGGAGGGTTCAGTAAAGGTTATGGTATTCCTTTGTCTGTCTCCATGGGAATATAGATAGGACTTTGTCTAAAAACTTTTGTGTAGACTTTTGGGATCAAATGAAGATGTGTGTGTGTGTGTGTGTGTGTGTGCGCGCGCGTAGACATTTGGGATCAAATGAAGGCAGGCATGTGTATGTGAGTGTGTTTGTGTGTGTTTTGCTTCCCCATTTGTGTGTGTATGTGTGTGTATTGCTTCCCCATTTCATGACTTCCTTCTTTTCCCAGATCGTGTAGACTTTCTTCTTCCCTACTTGTCATTGTCTTCTCCTGCCACACCTCCATCATACCTTGCCATTAATAATCACCTTTTGTTTTCTTTTAGCTTGCATTGGATACACACTACTGGACTTGGATAAACCATTTTGTCATCTGGGGTTCACTGCTATTCTACATTGCCTTTTCCCTGCTCTGGGGAGGAATTATCTGGTATGATTTTTTTTTTCAGTATTATGTATGTATTGTTAGTATGCTAGTACTGTTAATGTCTTTCATCGAGCACTCAAACCAGTTTTTGTACAAGTCATCTCATTTATTGGTAAAAGTATTTGTGGACTACATTCTGTCAGGTCTGAAGGATGGGGGGTAGGGGAGTGGGTGAGGGCATTTTCAGTGGAAGAAAGAGATGCCAAATAAAGATGTACGACTTGTGATGAGTTGTACTATTTCAGAACGAAAGGTAAGCGATGGTATTCTCAGTTATGATGTCAACGGAAGTCGGAAAGGAATTCATTGTCATCATCATAACACAAAACACGAACAACAGTGTCGACGAAAGTTGCCCTTACATCAAAGCTAACCCCACGTGATACAAGTAGAACTACCCCATTGGCTCCTCAAGGCTGAGACCTTCCCAAAGCAAGTTTCCAAGCTTTCCACCAAGATGACTCCGAGTGGGTTTGAACCATCAGCCTTTCTAGTAGTTGAGCACTCCCTGAAATCCATGATGATAATAGCCACCGCCTGTTAACTCCTGACTAGAGTGGGGCACAGGGACTCCTGGTGGCTCTGTGAGTCAAGATCAGCAGTCCACACCTACCCACTAACTGCTCCCGTAAAGACTCATGGCTTCAGAAACCCTAGATAGGGTGGTTATGAGTCAGAACCCAGAGTGGGTCCAGTGTGGTTTGGGTTAGAATGGCTTGAGGACTTGATATGACGTATCTCATTTACTATTCACCACAACCATGCTCTTCATGTACTACAGATTATGGTAAAGCTAAAGCCATACAAGTGCCAAATCGGGGAAGCTGGATTTTGACCCCAGGCAGCCTGGCACCAGAGCCCCTACTCTTAAGGAAGAGTTTCAGCCCGTGAGACTGTCAACTCTGTCAGTTCTAAGGCAGCTGGTTTGAGCAATATAAGTGGAGAATGCTGAGCCCAGGGGAAAGTGCATGAGATCACATTAGAGAATAATTAAGTTGGGCCAGATCACACTGAACCTTTTGACGAGGTAAGGCCTTTGACTTTTAGTCTGAGAAGAGTGGGAAGTTGCTTTAAACCGCAGAGTGCTAGAGTCAGACTGAGTTGTTTAAAAGATCGTAGTGGTTGCAGAGGTCAAAAGAAGATCAGAAAGACCGTGGAAAGAAGCTTGTAATCAGCCCGTCAACAGGTGCTGATGGTATGCTCATTCCTCAGGAGAGAGAGGAATGGCTGGGCTTGGGCTTCACAGCTGTGTGGGTAATAGGACAAGTATTCCTTTGCCCAGTCCTTACTCGGCCTAGACTGTCCCTACCAATTAACTGACCTACAGGACTCCAGAGCTTCCCCCCATGAGGTTTGCTTCCAAGAATCAGGGTGGTGCCCTGCCACCTCGTCCCCGACAGGTGCTTCTAATACACCTCTTCCTGTGTTTTTCTCAAACTCCCTTGTTTACATTTCTGCTGTCCCTTCAGACTTAGGCGGTGTTTCTTAAGTCTGAAGGGAAAGAAGTGACATAGGCTAGGTGCCTTAAACCTGAGTGCCTCCTTCAGATGCCCATGGATGCAATGATCTGGCCTGATCTTAAGACCAAAAGTACTATTCTCTCTACCTTATATTTCTGACACTGAGCACAGAACACACAGCATGCCATAGACAGCATCAGAAAAAAGACACAGATGTTCTTTAATTATTACCCTCATAGCAGTGTTGCTAGTAGCCATTCCAATTCTCTCGTTCAGTTGGTGACCCCTAGTGGTCAAATAGATGTATTGCCTGATTCTTTTCAAATTCGGACTGAGTCAATGTTGACTTGTGGGTTTCCAAGATTGTAACTGTTTACAAGAATAGCAGCCCACATTTCTCCCAGGAGCTACTCGTGCTTTTGAACTGCCGACCATGTGAATTGCAGCTCGACCGGTAACCATTACACCTCCAGGGCTCTAGAAATAAAGAAAACTAGAACGGCTGTGGTGATGCACTAGTTACGCTTTGGGCTGCAGTCCTCGTCATCAGTTCGAATCCCCCGGCAGCTCTGGGAAAGAAAGACTAGGTTTTCAACTCCTGCAGAGTTACAGTTTTAGAAACCCACAGGAGACTCGATGGCAGTGCGTTTGGTTTGAGAAGAGCTTTGGCTGTGTTTGCAGCAACCCTGTCCCAAACTCCAGAGACGTGCAGCTCTCAGGAACTCCCCAACACCATGACTAGAAGGTAGAAGAGTTCATCAGGAAAACTTGGATAAATAGGCCTAAGGATTGTTAGGCCTATCATAACTCCAGAATCCTCAATAAAGGGTTCAAATGGATTTCCTCTTTGGGGGGGTCAGGGGGGGGTAATTGTGTTTCCTAGAATTGGGGCATTAGAACTGAGTAAGGTGCATTAGAACTCCCCCATCCCTAGGGCTCAGCCTGGCTCCATGGAGACAGACCAGGAACCAGGAGCCTCAGTGATGAAGCACCAACTTTCTGCCTGCAGGATGGAATCCATGTAGCTGTCACCTCTCCCAGGAAACGGCTTCATGAGCTTCCAGTCCTCTCGATGCTTCCGGGAGTAGTCAGGGGATAGCTTTGTCATGAATTCACCATGCAGGACTAATGCATGTTCATTGGAACTTTTAATAAGTGATGACCATATTTTTTGAAACATAAGACACACCCAGTTTTTAAAGCAGAGAAACAAGGAAAAAATACTCTGAATCAAATAGTACCAGTATACTAAAGTTTGTATTAAAATAAAGCAAAACACAGTAATATTTAACAGGGAAAAGCAACAGTGGTGTTAAGAACCATCATCACTTTCATTCACCCATGAGTGGAGACATGTGCTATGCCGATCACATGACCCGACTGACATTGAGGCTCCCGGAGGTGGGACTTCCCCTGAACACACGGCAAGTGAACAACAGTGGACAGTCAGCAGGTGCATGGGACCATCAACAAATGTTCTGGGATACCACACCTTTGGACCATAAGTCACACCCTTGTTCCCCCTCCCCACTTTTGGGGAGAAAAAAGTGTGTCTCATAGTTCAACAAATACTATAATGTTAAATGGAAAAGTATATGAAAGAAGTATATGCCTCAAGTTCATCACTGTAGCATTACTGCATGTATTTTTTTCCCCCACCTTCTCCCGTGGAGCTCAATATGGACGTTTTCTCTGAATTTTAAATTTATCTGGTAGGTAAATATCTCATGGTCTGTTTTTTTATTTTAAAATTCTTAAATGATTGTATGATCTGAGCTTGAAATAAGTGACCTTGCCGAGCTCATCAGAGATTGTGAGCGTCATCTCCATGGTGATAACCAGAGATCGGGGTGGGAGCTTTGGGAGACACTGAGGGTGTGCTTCAAACTGAGTTCAAGGACTTGCACATTTTCTCCTGGGAATGACTTCCCAGACTTCTCCCCCCCCCACCCTCGTTTAAACGTATTGGGACAAAAGCAGAAGGTCGAATGACCTTGTCCGTGGACGCCAAAGAAACGACTGTCAGTATCAAAAAGTCACCCTCACCGTAGCGCATGACGTCTCCACGGAAACAGCGGACGCAGGGAGCCGCCGTCCAGTGCCTCCCCTGACGCGACCTAACCTCCCGTTGTGCTCTCTTCTTCTGTGCCGTCCCAGGCCGTTCCTCAGCTATCAAAGGATGTACTACGTGTTTATACAGATGTTGTCCAGCGGCCCCGCGTGGCTGAGCATCGTCCTGCTGATCACTGTGAGCCTCCTTCCTGACGTTCTTAAAAAAGTCTTATGTCGGCAGCTGTGGCCCACCGCAACAGAAAGAATTCAGGTAAGGCGTGCTCCAGCCCCGCCAGGGCAGGGAGCCCTGGCCGGCGCTCATTGCCTAACTTTAAGATGGAGAAGTTAATCACTGTGGAAGTACAGCAGAGAAGGTGTGGGTTTGGGAAAAGGAAAAAAGGCAGCAGTTCAAGAATTGCATAAGGAGATGATCTTTGCATGCTAAATTGAGCAACCTCAAGATGACTAATGTTTAATTTCATAATCAAACCTAAACAATTGGTCAGAGGAAATAAGGAATAGGAAAACTTAAGCTCGTGCAAAAATGTTAATACTTTGTGTAGATGTCAGATTTTATAATGATAACCTTTAACCTTTTTAAAGGTTAAATTTCATAATTATTAAGGGTGGTGAATTTTGCTCAAAATGTTAGCAATTATAACAGGCAATATTGGTTATCAATAAATAGGGCTACTTCTTTTCCACTCTCAGAACGATGGCCAATGAACTGGATTCTGGTTTTCAGAAAAGTAAGGGCATGTGGGAAATGCCTCCCCTGGTATAAACTCCAAACCCAACAAACACACTACCATCGAGTCGTGCCGACTCACAGTGACCCTTTAGGACCGGACCGAACTGCCCCTGGGCCTTTCCAATTCTTTATGGGAGTAGAAAGCCTCGCTTTTCTCCTTTAGAGCAGTTGGTGGTTTCAAAGTGCTAACCTGGCAGTTACCCCCTGGGGTACCCAGTGCACCATCCGGGTTTCCCTGGTGTGGAGCCCCCGAACAGGGCGTGCCCTTGGTTATTACATTGCACCTGTGTTGTGGGGAAGGCTCCTGCCCTTTCATCTGCCCTTGGCAACATCGTATCTTCGCCACGAGCTGCACAGCTCTGCCATCACATCTGTGGGAATGAAGGGGAAACCTCTTTTTCCCCGGACTGGCCCCTGGTGAGTGAGAATGGCAGCCCCCAACCCTCGGGCTTGAGCTCCAGAGAGGGCATTCTCCCTCTTGAGTCACCACTCTCCCGATGCTTCACCCAGGCTGGGACCAGCCAGGCGGCCGTCAGCTGGAGAGCTGACGAAAACTCAGGGGCAGAATTTCCATCCCCAGAAACGTTCACGCATTCTATGGAGGTGCACGTCTGGAATCAAGCCTTCCAGCACCTGGCTTTTTATTCCCCCAAAGCTCAGGAAAGAAGAAGACAGGCCCTAGGGGACAAGGGGAAAGCCACAGTGAGAGCTGCTCCTGCAATGGGAGGCCCTTCCCTGCTGGAGCCCAGGGTGGTGGTGGGGTGGGGGGGAGGTGGACCATCGGGGGGCTGTAGGACGGGAGGACTGCAGGACGGCCTCTGGCAGGGCCACCATCCTGTGGAAGGTGCAGGGCCGGCCAGTGGTTCCCTCCGTGGTGCCCAAGAATGCTAGGGGTCAGAACCAACTCGATGGTCCCAAACAACCACAGAAGAAAGTGCGAACAGGAAGAGACAAGGTCACGTGCTTGACTGGGCATTTGATATATATTTTAAGACCAATATTTACTCCCCGGGCAGGAAAAAAAAAACACCTCTGATGATATTTTACCATTGGCACAGGTTTCCGAATGGCATTGGCCCTTGTTTGTGGTGGAAAACAGGTAGCCCTGGGTTGGGAGAGCAGATGTCTATCCCCTGCCCGCCCCACCCCAACCGTTGGGTGGACTGCGTAGAGCTTCCCGACTAGAGGACAGGCCGGACCGCGTGCCGCCGCCTCTGCAGGTGCCCGCCCTTATGCCTCCTGCCTTCACTTGTGAAATCTGTTTACAGAAGCTCTCTTCTTATTCGTAGGGAAAATACATGCACGTAGTATTTCACTTTTTTTTTTTTTAAGTTAAGGCCTTTACACAGAAGCTATATGCAATAGAATCTTTTCAGGAATTATAGCCCTTTCTCCCTTGTATCACAAATAGAAGACATGTCACAGAAATAAAAGTAAAATAAAAACCTTATGTTACCCTTCCAAGAAAACACGCTGTCCAATGAAATGACATTGCTCCAGGATTTCTCTTCAGAGGGGCACACACCGGGGGACAGGCGGTAAAAAGCAAAAGACGCCCCGGTGTCCCTGGACTGAGCTGCCCCCCTGTGCTTTCCTGCAAGTGGATTAAACCCCACAGCAGCCCAGCCAGCGTTTGCCCTCCCCTTTTGCCTTCTCTGAGAAGAAGCTGTCAATATAACTTTCCCCCTGAATGAGGCCTCCATGAGCTCTTTGTTCAGTGCCCAGCTGCTGAGTAGAAGTCACCATTCCCCGCAGGCCGGCAGAGTGGGGGTGTCCCCGTGTAGAGGTGCCTGCTCAGCTGCTGTGTGGCAGCCCAGCCTGCAGCCATCAGTATGCCCAAAGATGCGCCCGGGGGCCACCAGTGCTCAGAGTGTCCCACAGAGCCAGGGGCAAGTCAGTGTACAACCCGCAGAGGTCACGGTTCCAGAGGCCGTCTTGCCCCAGGACCTCCTGCCTTCCCACACGAACGTGCATGGAATTATCCAAAGGGGCATCTATGGACATCTCTGCCTCTCAGACGCGGTGACCCCCAGGCCCCCTTGTTACACAGCCACCACCTCCTTTGGGTGTGATGGTGACAATTGCCCGTGATGTTCCATGAGCATCCAGAGGAGCCGTTATTAAAAAGGAAACAGGTTCCACAACTCAAGAGGCATAAAGCTGGGAAACCGAGAGGCGGCGTCGGCGGCACCCCTTATCGGGGACGACAAACCATTTCGCTGATCCTAATAATGCCAATGCCGACTTGTTAGTGTAACCACCATTAGTGTACAGTAGAAACGGTTTGCTTTTAACTGCACTCACCACCTGTGTTGTTTCTCTTTCCCCTTGCCTCGTCTCCTTTTGTCTTCCGGCCTGCTTTGCCTAAATAACCACTGCCTTGTCTGTGCGTCCCTGACGTGCATGGCCCCTCCTGACCTCCTGGGACTAGCAGACTAAACACCAGTGCCTTTCTGTTGAGCAGTCCACCATCTTTATGCTTTCTCAGACTTCCAGCAGTCTGAGTTTCTGATGGAACACAAGGTGACGCTTTTCTGCCTTTTTTTCCAATGTTGGGTTTGGTGGCCACAGAAGCGCAGAGGGTTAGTTTGCTGCAATTGTCCAGAGAGAGCGCTAGGGTGAGCGTGTATCCTGAACCACAAGGTGAAGAGGGGCTGTGTTTCCTATCGATAACTCTTAAGCGCTGTTTCTCTCTCAGCATCCATTAGAAGTATCAGAGTTCACCCCACCCCCACCCCCAGGGAGGGTCAGGGACAGCCTGATCGCAGGCTCAGTTAATGACTTAACCCTGCACCAGTCAGGATGTACATGAAGGTTTGGGGGGGGGGGGGTGCAATGTAAAAGTTACATTAGTTCCACCCTCTCCCTGCAGCCTGTAGAGAACGAATGAGTCACCCTCCATCTCTACAGAGATGTAGAGAGTCCATTCCGCACCCTGCACGCTGGAGCGCACGTAATCCACACGTCACCCCGTTCACTGTCCCCACTCTGCAGAGCAGGCAGCTGAGGACCAGCCAGTTACCGAGGCCCCCCCAGAATGGTAGCAGAGAAACCAAGAGGCAAGCTTCACCCCGCTGCCTCTAGATAAAGAGACCCTCTCCCTGCCATCCCCCCACCAAAGTTTCATATTAAATATGGCTAGTGTTTTTGGATTCCTGGTTAACTTTTTAAAAAATCACATTTTGGGGTTCTGGGGTGGTGTTTTACATAAAAACTTTCAAATTGGCCATAAGTGTCTGCAGCAGCCTCGTCCTCAAGAACATAGCCCGTTTATATAGCATTTTCTGTGGTAACCCTTGTTACCTTATTACTTCTTAACCCTGAAGGCCTGTTTTCATCTATGAGTTGAGAGATTTTCTAGAGAACAACTCCTCTGTCTACAAAAAAGTCATTGTCTAGAAACCATTTTCTGTTTCTCTAGGTGTTTGTTCATGTAATTACCACAATTACAGAATATCTCCAAATGGATGATACTTTGAAATGCAAATTTGGCATTATGCTTTTACCGATGAAGGCTTATTGAATAGAAGCGGGCCAAAAGCAGATATTTTAGCAAGTTTATCTTCTGTACATTTTAAACATTAAAAAAAAAACTAACCAGGTATTTCACTTTGTAAATTCACATAAATTAGTGGCAATCAGAAGTATCCTAATCTGAAGCCATCAGAATTGGTTAGAATAAATTACCCCAGCACATCTCACTGTTTATGTACTTGAAAGCACTTAGTATGAAATTATTAGGAACACTTTAACAAGTCACAGGAGGTCCTTATGAAATTGACTCAATCATGCCAACTGGTCTAAAAATAAGTATTCCAACTATTGACACAGTTTATTAAGAGTTGATTTACTTCTGAG
>PVJH01013971.1:0-19834 GCA_004026705.1 Nesogale talazaci
ATGCGTGTGCACCCGTCTCGTCTTTATCCTGCATCCATTCTGTTAGCCTCTTTTTGCAGAAACCAGTCATGCTTCTAACATTTCCAAAGGGTGACTTGAAAGACATTTGATAAGCAAGCAGGGTTTTTTTTTTTTTTTTTTTTGGGCTTTGGTTGTGTTAAGTAAGGTATGTAGCTCTAGTCTGTTGTTATGAGCACAACATTCATTGAAAATATCTGACTTCAATTGGTAGTTTTGCTAGAGTCCAGATTTCATATTTTAAAATGGACTTTTAATAATGGCTATTTTTAGAAAGAATACATGTATTTGAGGAAAGAAGCTTTATAAGCTGTTCTTATTTGATATTGTACAAAATGTAGAATGAGTTTATCTTTGGATTTTTCTTTTAAGAACTAAAGAAATCATAAAGGTGGTGAATGCAGCAGTTAGGAATGCAGCTGGACTAAGATAGAAGTTTTGGGCTTTTTTAATGCTTTCTGACTGGATTTTTTTAAAATGAAAAAGTATGTTCATGTTAGTACCTTGAGCACTATTTCTTTATGTTTAAACGTGAGAACTGTACATTTATGTATTTATTTATCTACCAGAAGATGAAAAGGCAAAACGAGAAGTTTCTGCTTGGACAGTAGAAGGTGACATTAACACCGACCCCTGGGCAGGCTATCGGTATACTGGTAAACTCAGGCCCCATTATCCTCTGGTAAGTAAACAAGGCCACGAGAGTGTAACATTCTTTTAAACCAATATTTAAGATTCTCAATTTTGTTAAAATATTACTTTTAATTATTTTCCAATGAGATGCCATGGAACTTTAGGATTAAATTTCAGAGGAACCTGTGTTTTAACTGTTTAGTTTCTTGTTATATGATTTACCCATTAGTGGAGACAATGAGCAGTCATAGAAGGGGAATTTAGATGTCTGGTTTTATGTGCTTTCTGGCTTGATTTTTTTATAGGTGATGGTAAAGTAGGCTAACGTTCAGTAGCTTGAACACTATACAGAATTAAAATTTTACTAGTCCTTGCCATTGACTACCTTATACATCCTGAGTAAAGGTCAGGGAGAGTTAAATCTGTGTGAAGTAGATATCTGTTACTGGTTTGTAAAAAGCCATAATAAACTAAAAAAAATCGTTTGGATGGCCTTCTCCCCACCCCCACTAGTTTTTTTCAGTTTTATTTTCTTTGTTAGCAAAATTTATTAATGAAAGTACCTCTACATTTGGACCTGTTTTGACCAACTTCTTGTGTGTTTTAGATGCCAACGAGACCAGTGCCAAGTTATATTCAAAGACCAGATTATGCCGATCATCCTTTAGGTAAGTTCTGATATTCCTCTGTTTGTGAGCTTGATTACTCCTGCCAAAAGTAAATAAATAACGAAAAGGGTGCATTTCCTGTAGGAGTTTATTGTGCTGGGCTTTGTATAATAGTAATTGTCTTGTTGTTGTTTTTCAAGTTACATGAGAACATTTGAGAGAATTGGCATTCTTAATTTCAAAAACCGTATTTTACATAGCTGTCAGGTTTGTATTTTATATTAAGTTATACATTAGAAAAATGATTTTGAGTTTACCTTAAATGTTACCTGTTTAGATAAAAATATTTCGTAGGCTTTGAATGAATGTCTAAATAGACACCTTGGGTTGACACAGTAATAGTAATGATGTTGGCATGGATAGTGATGAAAATAGTAATAACGATGATGATAACATAATAGTAGTTGGTATTTGTTTATGCTTAATGATGATTTTGTTTCTGTGTGTTATTCCACTGAATACTTCTTCCTGAGGTATTTTTTGTAGTCCCCTCCATTTTATAGTTCAGAGATGCCCAGTATGTCAATCGCGATCTGCTACTCGATCACAAGTATGGTGTGGGTAGATTGCATGGCATTAAAAAAATAGATGTGAGCCTATCATCAATCTTGTCCCTGTGCAGCACAGCCAATCAGATGCAATGTTGGGTGTCAAACGCAGCTCAAACAACTGTGCTAAGTGCCGCAAAACTGTCAAGCTAAGTTATCGCCAATTTTTAGACCTAGTGTTTTTTCTCTTAAACCTAAGAAAGGGGATTAAAATGAGTGGGGGAGCTGGACCAAGTAAGAAGACAAAAGCGTATCACTTTCATAAGGAATGGGAGATTCTGACACTATGAACCAACATTCAGCTGAAGTTCAGAGCGCATGAATGGTTCTGGAATTTACTCGCAGAGCGAAAGTACCCAAACATGAGAACATGTGCAACCTCTGGCTGCATGATTCATCTCTGCTTATTGATGTGAGTCAGCCTTTTGCCACATAAGATCATTCCGTCCGAGTACTGTCCCACCACGACTGATGATCATTTGGAAGAGTGCTTGAGGCTGGCTGTCGGCAGCTACTGTCCGGACTCTGCATTCTTGGCTCATTCCACTCAGTGCTAGTCATCGGAGTCAACTCAGGTCATGACACACATGTACATAGTTAGTTGTGTCGTGTTGTGCACTATGGACTCGTGGTTACACAAGGTACACAAACATGCATAATACATGTAAAGGCTTGACAGTGCACTTGTGAGTACATGTAATAAGTAAAAATAAGTGTTTTTGCATTTCTGTAGTTGGTAGATCATTTCGACCTGATGGTTGTATAAGTAGTTTGCCTGCTGAGAAAGTGCGAGCACCCCTGTTACAGATGACAGATAAAGGAGCAGCCCAGGACACACAGGGAGTTTGCGTGGCAGGCTGGGGCACAGTGTGACATCGGCCTGTGCACACAGCTTACGTTGAAGCATGCGGTGGAACTACTAGTGCTGCAGGATGCGGTGGTGTGGGTCTGTATTCCGAGCGACTCTGCCTTTACTTGGTTCTTTGGGGAAGGAGAAACCACTTTTAGGGGTTGATTTTGAAAACTTAGCTAACCCCCACTATTTCAGGTAAATTGAAAAAAAAAAGGAAGTCCGGATTATAGAATACTGTTGAGGACACATAATTTCATTACTCTGTTATGATCATTAAATGTGAAATTAGCCATTTTATCTGTAGAAAAGGAAATGTCTAAAGGAATGAAATAGGATACCGTGAAAACAAGTACGACTCCCCAGAGGTAATCCCATGACCAGTTGGTGTCACAATTTCAATAGAAGTGTGATATATACAGATATTTCAGATATCCATACCTCATAATTACACACAAAACCAGCAAATGGTTGTTTTTCTTAAAATATCTAAATTTTTCAGTTTTTTAGTAATCCAGGCTCTCATTTTCATGATGTTATATATTCCATCAGGTGGACACATTAAAATTAATTAGATCAGGCTCTTGTTAGTTGATCAGTTTATTTCTTGTTGGGTTTTGTTTTGGTGTTTATCTACCTGACTGCAATATATATGTGTGTGTGTGTGTATGTATGTATGTAATTAATCACTTTATTGGGGGATTCCTACAAGTCTTACAACAATCTATCATTCAATTATGTTAAGCACATTTATACATTTGTTGCCATCAACATTTCTAAAACATTTTCTTTCTACTTGAGCCCTTGCTATCAGCTCCTCTTTTTTCTTCTCCCTCCCTGTAATACCTATTGTCAATATTTGCAACTTTGTGTTTGATAAGTTAATTTCCAGAAGTAAAATAGCTCTATGAAGGAATTTAGATAATTTTGATTTTCAGTAAAATTACAGGAATGTTGCCAGTTGATTCTCAAATTTAAATACGCAGTCTCTTTATTTCCCCTAATGTCATGAAGCTTTGTGTCTTTTCTAGTCTGAAAGGAAAAATAGCATTTTGATATTTTAGCTTTTACTTCTATAAGTAAGGTGAATATTTTTTATATGTTAAAATCATTTGTATAATCATTCATTTGAACTGTTGGTTCATGCACTTAGCCTTTATTGTTTCTATTAAGGTACCAGATTTTCCATACTAATTTATTAGAGCTTTGTATATTAAGGAAAATGATTGTTTTACTGTTCAGGAACATGGTTTTGTTCAGGAACATAGATATTTATGCTATGTTTTTGCACCAGATTTAGTTGTCTAGTGCCGTTTTAACAGAAGTAACCACAAACGGAAAGCAATAGGAAATTATGCTCTCATTGTTTAAGAGGTTAGACGCCTAATTGCAGGGTGCTGATTTTAGAGGAGAGATTTCTCTCAGTTCTTACCTAGTCACTGTCTTTGACTGGTTTCTTGGAGATCTCTATGTGGCTTGACTTTCGACTTTCCTGTCTTGGCTTGTATGTTTGCTCGTTCTAATCAGCACTTTTTAGATGTTAGAGATTGACTTAATAGCACAACAAAGACATCCCTAACAAAGACAGCCCATTCCCAAATGGGATTTTGAGCATGGTGCTTAAAAATGAAAATAAACCTATTGCCCTTGGTTTGCATAGCCCCACCCAGTCATTTAGATGGCGTTACAGAAGTCATTAAGAAATTTCATTCCACCACAAACCTTGCCTTTATGAGCTGAACCATACTAATCGATGTAGTTTCTTCCTGAGATTATAGTTCTAAACCCTCACACCAGTAGCCTAATGCCTTGTGGCATTTGAAGATTCCCAGAGCCTGGTTGCCCTTTGGCTGTTTACTGTAAAGTCAGCGGTTCAAACCCCCCAGCTGAGTCTTGGGGAAACGAGGATTCTGCTCCTGTAAAGGTTTACAGCCTGTGAGGTGACACCCTGATCAATGACTGTCCTCCATTACGAGGTGCTGGAAAACAGAGAACATGAGGGTCAGTCACTCTGCCAGACAGGGACTTTGTTAGCAAAGAGCACCACAGTATTTCTTGTCACCCAGTGGTGGCTGACAGGGTTGGTGTTTGATCTGTTCTGCCCTCCAAACTAGCCAGGGCTTTTAATACTGTCCCTAAAGTAGGGAAGGGAGAGGGAAATTCGTGAGACAATCCAGAGCAGCTGTGCTAGCTTCCAGCTCCCTGGGAACCACTCCTCTAAGGCCCCCCCATGATTGCTGCTTAGAAACATGGCCTTGGTGATAAAAATAAAACGTTCTCAGTCGTTAGCAGTAGGTTTGATAGGACTTTTGGAGAAATATCCAGGGGAGAAATATCCAGGGGAGTACCCAATAAAAACATGGATTTCTTTTCTCAAAGCTATATACTTATTTTTTTTTTTTTAACAAAACAACCTTATCGCCTTTAAAGTACTTGCTATCACAATACATTTGTCACATCTGAGATTCTGTTCTTGGAAACATTTTAAAAACTCATCTGTTTAGAAAGCTGATAAAGCACCTCCCTTGTTTTTTTCTTCATCTCTTCTACATCGTCAATTCTCACTATCTTTTCATGTCCCTCTTCATTTGAAGAAATAAAAAGAAGTCAAATGGTGTGAGGTCAGATGAGTCAGGTGCGTGGGGCAAGAGAGGCATATTTTTGCCAAAAACTAGTGTATTGAGATGGCAGTGTGAGCAGGTGCATGGTTGGTGGTGGTAAAACTAGTCACCCCCATCTGCCAAAAATCAGGCGTTTTCTTTTTTTTTTAGCATACTGTTATAAAATCTTTACAGAACTTCTCTAAATAGAAATCTACCTGGTAGAATGAATCCCAAATGAACTACAAGTCAACAAGTCCGTTCAGGAAGTTGACAGACAATCCAGAATGAGGTTTGCATCAATCAACATTGCATGTTTTTGAAACGAGCAAACCATGCGTACACTTGAATATTTCCCATAACACTGTCCATGTAAGCTGTGTTCAACATCATAACAGTTTCTGGGGCATTTTTCCTGAGCAGAAAACACACATTTCACAGCTGCACACTGTTCTTTTAAATTGGCCATCACTAAAAATGAGGCTTGAGCGAAAATGCTATTATGAAAAGATTCACTGTGACCAAAGAGAATCTTCCCAGGCAACAATGCCACTGGGTGCACTAACTAAGAGTAAGTTGCTCGATGCTTCCCTAGAGGGGCAAATGCAGATTATATATGTGCACCTCTATATTCATTCACATATATATTTATCTATACACATATGGGACTTACAGAGGCTCCTGGAAAAACCTCATCTTCCCATTCCAGTTTTTCATGAACTTTTTAAGCCTCTCTCAATATACATACTCTCTCTACCATGTTACCACCTTCATGGTCAAACATTGTTTTTATTGTATTACATGGTTGCTAAATTGTGTTGTGGCTTTCATAAAAATTGTCCTTACTCTGGTAGACATCTTGTGTCCTCTTTTACTCTGGTAAATTGTGCTTACTTCAGTCTGTCCTTTAGGTTCACCCAAATTAGTGCATGGTTTTATGGCATACATTTTTTTGCTTAAAGCTCTTAAAAAATAAATCTCATCTTTTCTTTCAGTACTTTTTATGGAATCACTCAACTTATTTTTGTGGTAAAAATTTTTTGACCCAATTTGAAATTTATTTGGTTAAGATTTAAATTACTCAGTGGTCTTTTTGCCACTTATATATTTAAATATGTATGTATATACATGTATATAAACACATGTATATATATTTAAATTGGTTTTCCCCCTTTTGAGTAGACATGCAATATAGATCATTATATTCTCACATGTCATTGAGTCTCCTTTTGGATTTTATTTTATTTGTTAGCTCATTTAGCTCATCATCTACACTGGCTAACGTCTCAATTATCAAAGCTATGTAATGTTTAAATATTTGCAGACCTTGTTCATTTTCCATACAACAGCCCCCAAAATATCGTGTTGACACATTTTATTGTTAAGAAACTTAGTTAGCTAGTGCTGCTCTAGCAGAAAAACCACAATTGGGTGACATTTTTTCTTTTTCAGAAAATCATTTTTGGGGGCTTGTATATCTCATCACAACTCATACATATATCCATGTGTCCAGCACATTTGTACATTTGTTGCTATCACCATTCTCAGAACTTGCTTTCTGCTCGAGCCCTTTGCTATCAGCTCTTCATTTTTTTCCCTCTCCTCCCCCAGCCTCCCTCCCTCATAAACCCTTGATAATTTATAAAGTATTGTTTTTTTCACATCTTGCACTTACAGTGTCTCCCTTCACCCACTTTTCTGTTGTCTGTCCCCCAGGGAGGGGCTTATATATAGATCATTGTGATCGGTTTCTCCTCTTTTCCCCACATCCCCTTTCCCCTCCTCGTATTACTACTTTTTTTATTGGTACTCAAGGGGCTATCTGCCCTGAAGTTCCTGTGTTTCCTGCGCTTAAACTGTACCGTTGTACATCCTGTAGTTTAACTGGATTTTAAGGTAGAATTGGAATCATATTGGGTGGGGGGGGGGTGGAAACAATAAAGAACTAGTGGAAGTTACATGATTCATTGTTTCTATGCTGCACTCTGGCTGGCTCATCTCCTCCTCGACACCCTTCTGTAAGGGGATATTCAGTTGCCTACAGATAAGCTTTGGGTCTTCACTGCGCACTTGTCCTCATTCACGATGATATAATTTTTTTTCTGTTCTTTGATACCTAATCCCATTGACCCCTCGTTATCACTTTGACTGGTGGTGTGCTTCTTCCATGTGGGCTTTGTTGCTTCTCAACTAGATAGTTGCTTGTTCATCTTCAAGTCTTTACGACCCAGGTGCTATATATTTTGCTAGCCAGGCACCATCAGCTTTCTTCACCACATTTGTTTATGCACCTGTTTGGCGATAGTGTCAGGAAGGTGAGCATCATGGAATGCCAATTTAATAGAACAAAGTGTTCTTGCATTGAGGGAGCACTTGAGTGGAGGCCCAATGTCCATCTGCTACCTTAATACTAAACTAATAATATATGCACATAGATTTTCTAATCGTCATACATAAATATATTTACATATGTAAATACCTGTATTTATACCTCTATAAGTGCTCTTTGCCTCTGTTTCTTTTTATTTTACTCTTGTCTCTCTCATGTTCAGCCTTCATTTGGGTTTCAGTAATTCCTCTCATTTACATTGTCCTTGGTCAATCCCTGCAGGCCTCTTTTATCCCTCTCATCATCATTTTTTTGGATCACTTGTTCCCTTGTCCCTGAGTTTGTTAACATCCACTTCCTTTCCCGTCTCCCCTGCTCCTGTGTTCCCCTGGAACCATCAGTCCCGTTGTTTTTCCCCCCAGATTGCTTACCTTGCCTATCTTATGACTATTATATTTTAGTAGCTAAAATTAGGCTGTCACTTTATCACTGCCAGTTTGTTAGTGTGGATAACTAGAGAAACAAATCCACAGAAACTCACATGTATAAGTGAGGTTTATATGAAGGGTTAAGTTTACATTAAGAAAACATCCCAGCCTAGAGTGGTCCATGCTCATAAGTCCAACATTAACCCATATGTCTGACATAATTTATAAAATCCTTCTCAGCCTCACAGAACACATGCAATGACACTGAGTGCAGTCCTCAGGAAAGGTAAATCAGTGAGTATGTCAACATGTCAGTGCTGCATGGGTCTCATCAGGTGGCTTCTCCTCAGGGATGCCTTTCAGGAAGTGAGCCTTGCCAGCTGAAGCAGGGAACTGGCTAAGGCAGTGTGTTAGTCTGGGTAGACTAGAAAAACAAATTCATAAACATACATGGATATAAGGAAAAGGTTTATATACAAGAGGAATGGGACATCGAGAAAGCATCCAGCTCAGGCCAGTTCAAAGTGGTAAGTCCAATATTAACCCATATGCCTGTTATCAGTCTATAAAGTCTTCTTATGACTCAGGAAGTCACAGGCCAGTGGGTGCAGAGTTCTGGTGCTGGCAGGGGTCTCCCCATTGCTCCTCGCTTCCAGGGCTCAAGGTCCATCAACAGCATCCAGTGGTGGTAGAAGCAACTCAGCACTGGCAGGGCTCTCCACGTGGCGTCTTCAGCTTCAGAGTTCTGGTTCCATCAGGGTAAAGCCGTGTGGCTTCTCCTCCAGCTCCTCGGACTCTGCCATCTTGTCTTGTCCGTAGTTCGTTGTCTCTGAGACTAACTTCCAACAACGGGGGAGGTGACTTCTCATCTCCACAAAGGAAATATTGCAAGATTTCCCAGAAGTCTCAGGAGAAAGCCATGCCCACACTGAGGCCTCATTGACTACTCAATGGCTATCTCCAGATAACAGACTAGACTCCACCCTTACATCTCAGTCATAAAATTGACATTTCGAGTCATGACCACCACATTCAGCTGCACCCTGGTCCAACCATCAGAAAGTAGGGGACCCAAGAAATAAAAAGCCAAGGTTCACCGAGTCATTAATCTCTTCACCCTTTAGTTAGTCCCACATGTGTTTATTGGCCAGGTTGGCACAATAAAACTATCTGAACCATCAAGTCACTACTAACTAAGAACAACTTTGTAGGACAGAGTAGAACTGCCCATGTGAGTTTCTGAGACTATCACTGAGAGGAACTAGAAAAACCCCATCTTTTAATCTTGGAGCAGCTAGTGGTTTCGAACTTCTGACCTTGTGGTTTCTGACCTGTAACCGATATTGAAAAAAATATTTTTATAGTATTTTCTGTGTGAATGTGTATGCATTGTGGACTTCAAAACGTGGAAAATACTCATCTTTTAATTCCATTTTTTCACAAACTTTTCAAGCCCCTTTTTATATATAAATAAATATAACAGTTAATTCATAATAATACTGAACCCTAGTATTAATGATACGCTAGTATTTTATATTTTACTTGTTTTTAAAATGTTAGTCATAGTCCCACTAGTGGGTCACAAACTGCAGTTTTCAGGACACTGATACAATCTTTTAATGAAAATGAATAAGAATATACTTGATTCATCAATTGTTGCTATATTGTTGCTGCTTACGATGAAGATTTTGAAAAGCATTTTGTAAATTACATGCTATTCTTAAGTGGTAATCATTTACTAAGCACAATATGTGAGACAATATAAGTACTATATAAATGGTGATTGATTTCTAATAGATCCGAATTTTTTGCTCTTTAGAAATCTTCAACTTCCTTGTTAGCAAGTATTCTTTTCATGTTGATAATATTGGGGTGGGGAGATTTAACTAGATTATCCCAAATTTTGAAATAACATTGTTTGAAATAGTGAGATTTGACTATTAGTGTATTATTATATACATAGGTAGTCTAAAGAATAATATGTCTTTTCTGTTCATTTTTATTTTACTTACCACTTTTCCCTTTCAGGAATGTCTGAATCTGAGCAGGCTCTTAAAGGCACTTCTCAAATTAAATTACTTTCATCTGAAGATATAGAAGGGATGCGACTTGTATGTAGGGTAAGAGGATTTTTTTTCCTACTCAGGGAGTGTGGCATATTTAGCCAGCCATTAGAGAAGTCAGTGATTTGTAGATACATAAAGGTATCTGACTTTATATTGCAGCAGGGTGACCAGCAATAACTTCATTTCACTAAATTGTTATTATATAGTTTTATGTAACGGTTGATACCTATTTAAATAGCCTATTTAAAATTAGCACAGCAAGTAATGATTTGTTGACAGTATTTTTTTAACCCATGTACTTTAAGAAAAAGGGTTATGTGATATTTTGTCATTTCATATTTGTAAGTAATCATAACAAAAGTTTAAGGCCTGTATAGGGTTTGATTATAAATCTTGTGAAATATTTATAAAAAAGTAGTTGTGTCTGGTACTTAACAGCTGAAATAATAGTTTAATTTTTCTAAGGAAAAATAATTGATATACTTGAATATTATTTATTTAGAAATGGTCCTTATGGTTTTCCTGCAATAATTTCAGTGTTATGTGATACTAATTTTCTTTGAAAATACTGAGGGCCTTATATTTTTACTGCTTATTTGCTATTATTATTTGAGGAAAACTGTTAATCTATTCTTTTACTCTTCTCCTCCTTCATAATAGAAATGTGAGAGAACTCAGTATCCTTCCATTGGTTTTTCTTTAGATTACTTAAGATGTACTTTTAACATAGAAATCAGCCAGGCTTACTTGATAAGCTATTTTAATGAGCTCATTCATTTAGCTGAATGAGATGGTTGGAGGGGATAGATAGATGTTACAAATAATGTTAGAAAGAAAATTTAGGCTTGTGCTATTCGTAGGCAGATTTACTTTCCAAATCTTAATATAAAATCTAAGATAGTATAAAAGGTACAGGTTCCAATTTCTGTCTTATGTTTCCTTCTTTTACAGCTGGCTAGAGAAGTTTTGGATATTGCTGCTGGGATGATTAAGCCAGGTGTAACTACTGAAGAAATAGATCATGCTGTACACTTAGTAAGAAGTTTCATATTTTGAAATAATTTTTGCATTATTAGCTATTTAGAGTTCTAAAATATAAAGTACACTTAAATTCTAAAAGTTTAAAGCAACTTGGCTGAGGTATTTTAAAAGTACAATTTTACTTTGTCAAATAATGGAAAACAGAGCTGAGCCCTGATGGCACAGTGGTTGTGTGCAGGACTGCAGCCCACAGGGTTGACGCTTCAACTCCAGCAGCAGCTCTCCAGGAGCAAGGCTGGGCTTCCTAATCCCACCAGGGCAGTGATGCGAAAGGAAAAAAAAAAAAAAAGGAAAGCATTTCAGCTATCCCCATTTTAACTGTGACAAGGAGTTCTAAAACTTCAAATTTCATAAGTATATAGCTTTTGCAAACTAATTAATTTTACTAATGTTTTAATGTAAGCCCGTGGTCTCATTGCATATAAAGTATTTTCAAAAGGTAAAAGGGCAACATTTCAAGGACAAAGTCCAGAGGATTAGGAAATGAATAAGAAAGGAATTTATGAGGCCAAATATGTAGAAGGTTTTTTTTTCTTATCCATACTAGATTCAGAATTAATACCTGTCAAAAAATAGACTCTAAGATTAGCAGATAAGTATACACATTATCTGAAGAGAATACTTTCAAAAGAAGAGAGTATAACTAATAGTAAAACATTAGGAAAAGTGAGTAAACCTGCTCTGATAAAGAAATGTAAAATAGCTGAATTGGTATTTATTCTTTTAAAACATTCACTTACCTGTTTTTGTGGATTCTCTTTCATGGTGATGTCAATGTAAAGGTTATGGATAAACTTTTAATAATTATTGTATTGTAAAGAGATAACCCCTTGAAATGAGATTTAACAATATGTCTTAAGCTATAAAAATGTTTATAATAATCTTTCATTTGGGATCCCTGATTTGGGATATGGTTTCACATGTTATAATTATAAAATGTATATTTATGATGTTTACATAGTACAAGTGGGTTTTAAGCATTTTGAATGTCATGTGCTCTTGTAAGTGTGTTAGTACATTAGTACATTATCTCAGTTAACCCCGATAATCTGATGTGGGACATACAATTATCTTCATTTTATAGATAAGGAAATTGAAGAGGCTAATGAACTTTTTCAAAGTTGTGTGCTCAAACTTGTACATTGCCGAGTTGCCAGTTTAAATCAAGGCAACCGGATTCTAAGTTTCGTTAACCACTGTGCATACTGTGGCAGTATCACTCTAAATGAGGGAACAGTCTCAGGTGTGGAGTTACAAGTTATAATTTTTCATAAGCGAAGAAACTTTATTTTTATGGTATTCTCTGCTTTTTAAAAAAAATCCTCTTAACTGGGGCCTGATACAACATTTAGCACAATACATAGATACATCTATTGTATGCAAAGCAAATTTGTACCGTTGATACTATTCTCATTCTCAAAACTCTTTCTACTTAAGCCTCCTTTTTTCTCACTGCCTCCTCGCTCCTCCCTCCCTCATGAACCCTTGATAATTTATAAATTATTTTATTTTGTCATGTCGTATGCTGTCTGATGTCTCCCTTTGCCCACTTCCCTGTTGTCCATACCCCAGGGAGGAGGTTATATGTAGATCCTTATAATCGGTTCCTCATTCCCCATTTCTACTCGACCTTCCTCCTGGTGTCACCCTTCTCCCCATTGGTCCTAAAGAGATCATCTGTCCTAGATTCCCCATGTTTCCAGTTCCTGTCATGATCTGGGGTCTGTTGAAGTTGAAAAACCAAGGTTGGGAACTTTCAAAATCTAATTACACTAGTGGGAAAAGGCACTATCACAGAGATGAAAAAAATGGTAAGAAAAGGCTGAAGGTTCTGCCCATAGAGTTTATTTTATTTTGAAAAAAATTTTGGGAGGGCATCACTGCCCTCTGGTGGTCGTGGGAGCTACCTAGCCTTGCTCCTGGAGAGCTGCTGCTGGATTTGAACCGCCAAGCCAGTGGGCCACAGTTCCGCACTCAACCACTACGCCACCGGGGCTCAGCCCTAGAATTTATTTTACAGAAAGTACTAGAGGCAAAACCATCAAATTCTGTAGAAAACTAAGAAAGTAAATGTATTAGAAAATGTCAATGTCTCAACAAAAAAAATCACAAGATACATAGATAATATAGAAACATTGGCCCATTCAACCAATGAACAAGATAAAGGGAATGAATCTAGAGATAATCAAATAAGGGAGTAAAGGGAGAGAGAAAAGAGAACATATTGCAATAAATGTTAAACAAAATCAGGAAAAACAAAAGAGAATAGCAAAACAGGCAGCTCTGTAAAAAGAGCAAGATATTACACATGAAAGGGACATTAAAAATGAGAAACATGAAAACACAGGCACATGAAGCTAAAAGCCATCACTTTTTTAGAAATCATTTTATTGGGGGCTCGTACAACTCATCACCCTCTGTGTTAGTCGGGGTAAACTAGAGAAACAAATACATAGACTTGCATATGGATGTAAGAAAAAGGTTAATATAGAAAAGGAATGGGACATTAAGGAAGCATCCCAGGGCTGAGCCCCGGTGGTGTAGTGGTTGTGCGCGGGACTGCGGCCCACTGGGATGAAGGTTCAATTCCAGCTCACAGGAGGAAAGGTTGAGTCTCCTACTCCCACCACCAGGGCAGTGATGCCTTTAAAAAAAAAAAAAAAAAAAGCATCCCAGCCCAGTTCAGTTCAAAGTCATAAGTCTGATATTAGCCCATGTGCCTGATATCAGTCTATATAACAGGTCAGACTCCACCTCTACATCTCAATCATGAAATTAACATAAGCACGTGACTGCCACAGACCACCCCTTGTTATTTCACACTTTCACATAACTCTGTAACCATATGTAACTTTCAAATAAACAATAAAATCATATCTATACCTAACAGGATAAAACTAAAATGCTTACAATTCGACATGTGTCACCATCATTTAAAAATAACATTCTAGGGCTGAGCCCCGGTGGCGTAAGTGGTTGAGTGCGGAACTGCAACCCGCAGGCTTGGCGGTTCAAATCCAGCGGTGGCTGGGTAGCGCCCACGACCACCAGAGGCAGTGATGCCCACAAAAACAAAAATTAAAAAAAAAAAACCCATTCTATTAGTGAACAAAACATATCCTTTGCCTTACAATTGCAGTTACATAATATCTACACCTTGATCTTATAATCCCATGAATATATATTCGCCCACCTGTAAGAGTTTGTAAGCCAACCACCTCATGCCTTTATTCCCCCATTTTGGGTATCTAATTTCTATATTGCCCACTTACATCAGCCCAGTGCTCTGAGGACAGAATCATATCTTTCAGCATGAAGAATCTTCATTCCAGTTTGAAAAGTTAGCAAAGTCAAATCAGGACAGGCCATCCATAAAGTCAGCAGCAATATGCACCAGTTCACAGACTCAAATCGCTTCTCTTCTGGTCGGGTTCTGGTCAACTCAATGTGGGCTGTCTCACTAGCCTCATCAGGGTAGCCGTCGGTCGCCTTCCCTTTAGACCAAGGTCCCATCACAAATTCTCAACAAGCCCACCTCTCATGCTAGGTAATAACTTCAGACCAGTCAACATGCTCTTGTCTTCACTATTTCCTGTGAACCAAGTCCACGGGTGTCAAATTCATCCTGCCTCTTTATTGTTGCAGTTCTCTTATTTCTACTCAAAGAGTAGATCTGGGTGGTCACCAAACTAGCATTTCAGCTTGCCACAGGCTTCCTTTAGCATTCAGTCCCAGAGAAGAGTTATCTTCATGGTTCCAGATTCCTTCACTTCCGAAAAATATCACTAGTCAGGATTTTCTAAGGAAACAGACTTTATTCTTCTTTATCGGTCAGTTTGACCTTCTCTCAGAATAAAAGTATCGTGAGTACTCCAAAAGACTGGTTGGGGCTAATTTTTTCAGAGAAGTCTTTCCAGGTACGGCCTAACCCCATCTAAGGACATGGTGGGGTTAATCTCTTCAGAGATGTCCTTGACGCTAAGTCCTAAACCCTCTAGAGGTCAATCCTTGGCTTGAGGTAACTGGATTTACAAACTCTTTTCATACTTCCCAATAAATATTTCTTTTTTGTTTTTGTTTTTGTTTTTGGGGCATCACTGCCCTCTGGTGGTAGGAGTAGGAGGCCCAGCCTTGCTGCTGGATTTGAATCTCCAACCCAGTGGGTCGCAGTCCTGCGCACAACCACTATGCCACCGGGGCTCAGCCCCCAATAAACATTTCTATACATCCTTATGCTTACAATAATAGGCATAAGAAATCAGTATAAACAGCATAGTCAGAAATTAAACTTAATTCTTAAAACAGTGAAGGTCAATACATATTAAGCTTATCTATAGCCTTACTAAACTACTGTTACACAAAAACAATGTTTTCTCCTCAGGATTGGTTATATTGCCTGTCTTATATGGATAGATATGAGAAAAAAGAAAAAGCCTTGGGCTGAGCCCTGGTGGCATAAGTGGTTGAGTGCGGGACTGCGGCCTGTGGGCTTGGCAGTTCAAATCCAATGGCTGCTCTCAGGAGCGGCACTGGGTAGCTCCCACAACCACCAGAGGGCAGTGAAGCCCACAACAAACAAACAAACAAAGACCAAGAAAAAAGCCTATAAATGGTTCCAGGTCCATCAGCTGACCCTTCTGAATTTTTCCAATTGGATCTCATGTAATTTCAAACCCAGCCCACCGATTCAGAAGTTTACTTTGGGGATTTCTCGGGTACTTTGTTGCTTTGCTCCTCTTGCTGGGTCTGTTGGCGCTCCCTTCATCTTTCGCCTTGGTGTGAGGGACCTGCACAGTTTCCACACGGTGTCTCCAGTTCTTTCCCTGGTAGAACTGTGGGTCAGTGAGGGGTGTCGTGTCTCCTGTGGGACCGCTCTGTTCATTGGCTGCTTCACATATGAATGTCGCCCTCGAGGCTTGGTGAGAAATTACACATGCTATGATTTGTGGTATTGTATGTCCTGGAGTCTATTTTGATTCATAGCTCCAGGAGAAAACTACAGAACAGATTAGGACTGCCCTGTAGTTCCCTGGATCCCTGGGGGCATAATGAGGGGGGGGGGGGATGTGTTATGCATTGAGCTGCTAACAGTTTCCTAGTCTCCCCCACCCCCAAGTCTCTTCACAGGAGAAAGGTGAGCATTTCCAGCAGGTTTGCTCTGTCCTATGGACTTAGGCAAATTAGAATTGACTTCATGACAATGTGTTTGATTGTTTTTGGGTGTGTTGTGTTTCCTAGACTATAATCTTTAAGAACACAGATTGCTATAACTTTCCACAGTGCCATGGATGGACTCGAACTCTTACCTTGGAGTTAGCAGCGGGGTGCTTAACCATTGTGCCTTAAAATGCCGTATGTTGGGATTGCTGCTATATGAAATAACCAAGTAGGATAAAACTTGTTATGGAAAATTACACTGTTTTCAAATGGTTCTTTTGTTGATTTGTGTTGATCACATGAATGGACTGATTAAAGTGCCTGTGGAAATACATTACCATTTCTTAATTAGCATTCATTTCTTCATCAAAGGACATAGATTTATTTATACATATACACATACATGTACATATAAATTAACTTGTATGTCAGCATGCTCTTTCAATGCAAGAAATTGTAATTGCTTTGAAGTTTGCTAACATTTACGTTCTATTTTTTTCTTAATAAATTTGAATTCTAAAATAGAAGACTCCATATATAACATGTTTATGTTTTTGTAATACTGAGGAGCCTTGGTAGCATGGTGCATTACATATTGGGCCACTAACCACAAGATCAGCAATTCGAAACCTCCTGTCACTCCTCAGGAGAAAGATGAGGCTTTTATGTCCTGTCTAGTCTTGGAAAACCCATCGAGGCAGTCCAGCTCTGTCTTCGGGGTCATTGTGAGCTGGAATAAAGTGGGTTGCAGTGAGTGGGTGTGTTTGTTTGGGTTTTATAATACATGAGATATGAATTTGATTTTCCTTTGTAAATATTAGTAAGCTATGCGTAAATCTGGCACGTTGTGTACAATTTATGCTAATAGATAATATTATTACAGTAAGATAATTTGAAAGTTATTCATAAGAGCATCTGTCTAGCAAAATGTCTGCATCATGAAATCAGTTTAAAAAAATCTTATTCATAGGACTGTCATAAAATTTCAAAAAGATAAATGTTTTTCTAACATTCTAAATTATTTTTTCTTTCTTTTACTCTATTACAGGCATGCATTGCAAGAAATTGCTATCCTTCTCCCCTGAATTATTATAATTTTCCAAAGTCTTGTTGTACCTCAGTGAATGAAGTTATTTGTCATGGAATTCCAGACAGACGGCCATTGCAGGAAGGTGATATTGTTAATGGTAAGAAATAGCATTGTAACTTTTCTCACTGTGAGCAAAGAAATAGTGAAGTTTTGGGTGCCTGATAAAATGATGGGTTTTGTATTCCCTCAATGCAAGAACACTTTGTTTTATTATTAAATTGGCATTCCATGATGCTCACCTTGCTGAAATGATCACTGAAGACAAATGTGTGCATAAACACAAGTGGTGAAGAAAGCTGATAGTGCCTGGCTATCAACAGATACAGTCTCTGGGGTCTTAAAGGCGTGAAGGTAAACAAGCGGCCACCTAGCAGAGAAGCAACAAAGCCCACATGGAAGAAGCACACCAGCCTGTGTGACCATGAGGTGTCAAAAGGATCAAGTGTCAGGCATCAAATAACTAACAGTTATATCATTATAAATGAGGAGCCTACAGATTGGGAACCCAAAGCCCATCTGTAAGTAATAGTCATCCCCTTACAGAAGGGTCGTGGATGAGTCGGGGTGCAGTGTATCAATGATGAAACATAAAACTTTACTCTGGTTCTTCAATGCTTCCTTCCCCCCCGCCCCCCCTACCATGATCCAATTCTACCTTACAAATTCATCTAGACCAGAGGATGTGCACTGGTAGAGATAGGAACCAGAAACAGGGACTCCAGGACAGATGTTCTCTTCAGGACCAGTGATGAGCACAGTGGCGATGCCACGAGGGTGGAGAGAAGGTGGGGTCGAAAGGGGGAACCAATGACAAGGATCTACATATAACTTCTCCCAAGGGGATGGACAACAGAAAAGTGGGTGAAGAGAAACCTTGGAAAGTGTAAGACATGACAAAATATTAATAATTTAATAATAATTAAAATAATTATAAATTGTCAAGGGTTCATGAGGGAGGAGTCAGGAAGGGAGGGGAAAAATGAACTGATACCAAGGGCTCAAGTAGAAAGATGTTCTGAGAATGACTCGGGCAACAAATGTACAAATGTGCTTGACACAATGGATGGGTTGTGATAAGAGTTGTACGAGACCCCAATAAAGCAATTTTTTTAAAAAAAAGTGATGGGGTTTACTTCATGTACCTCTGTTTTCGTGTTTCTCATTTTTATTGTCCCTTTCAAGTGTAACATCTCGCTCTCTTTAAAAAGCTGCTTATTTTGTTATTCTCTTTTTCTTTGTTTTTCCTTATTCAGTTATGTTTAACATTGTAATATGTTCTCTTTTTTCGGGGGGGTGGGGGTGGGGGAGCATCATTGTCCTCTGGTGGGAGTGGGAGGCCCAGCCTTGCTCCTGGAGAGATGCCACTGGATTTGAACCGCCAAGCCAGTGGGCCGAAGTCCTGCACTCAACCACTACGCCACCAGGGCTCAGCCCTAATAAGTTTTCTTTTCTCCCTCCCCTTGCTCCCTTATTTGATTATCTCTAGTTTCATTCCCATTATCTTGTTCATTGGTTGAATGGGACATGGCTTCTGTGTTATTTATGTATCTTGTGATTTTTTTTTGTTGAAACATTGACATTTTCTAATATGTTCACTTTCTTAGTTTCCCACTGAATTTGATGGTTCATTTTCTTAATTTCCCAAATAATTTGAAGGTTTTGCCTGTAATACTTTCTGCAAAATAAATTCTATGGGCAGAACTTTCAGCCTTTTCTTAATATTTCTTTCATCTCTGTGGTAGTACCTTTTCCCACTAGTATAATTAGATTTTGGAAGTTATCAATCTTGGTTTTTCAACTTTAAACTTTCCTTAAATGAACAGAGTAAATGCCGGGGGTAGTCTGACCGCCTGTGGGCACCAACACTCAGGCTAGAGAGTATATACTAACAGTTGGTGCAGTAAAGCATGCGACCACTCCCTATGACTATTACTTCCTTCTCCTGTGATTAGCTATGTTTTGAGTCAGAAAAGCACATTCAGGGAGCTTCCTTTAGGTCTGAGTCTATGCTCTTTCCCTGGAATTCTTGTTCTGTTCTTTATTTTCTTGTTCTGTTCTTTGGGAATTTCTTATATCTGAGCAGATTTTTAAAAATTAGTTGGGACTTAATACATGTATCACTCCATATTTCATTCATATTAAGTGGAATGTACCATTGCTACTACAATCAGTTTCCAAATCTTCTTTGTCTACATGGACTCCTTATCATCATTTGACAGCATACTGTTTCAAGAACTCCCAGTAGGTTGGCACTTCTCATCAGGTTTCAGAGGCCCAGTGGCCCTCTAGTGGTTGGGAGAGCAGAGTCCACCTTGGTAACCCACTGATTTTTTTGGTTTTTAATCATTTTATTTGGGAGTCTTGACAGCTCTTAAAATAATCCATACATCAGTTGTATCAATCAAA
>PVJH01013971.1:19934-58356 GCA_004026705.1 Nesogale talazaci
CCCTCCCATCCTTGTGAACCCTTGATAATTTATAAATTAATGTTCTTTTCATATCTTACATCATCTGCTGTCTCCCTTCACTCACATTTCTGTTGTTTGTGTGTAGGCACACCCCTGGCCCCCCACCGGGTGTGTGTGTGTGTGTGTGTGTGTGTGTGTGTGATGGTTTGTATATTCATCATTGTGAACAGTTTCCCATTTCTCCCTCTACCTTCACGGTATCTCTACTCTCATTGTTGGTCCCGAGCGGTTTATCTGTCCTCGGTTCTGTGTATCGAGCTCTGATCTAATGTACATGCTCTGGTCTAGCAGGATTTGTGAGGTAGAACTGGGGTCATGATGGGTGGGTGTGGGGGCTTGAAAGGACTAGAGGAATGCTGTGTGTTTGCTTGGTGCACCTTGGCTGACGCCTTCCCTTCCTTGTGATCCTTCTGTGAGGGGATGTGCTATTGGGTTCCTCCAGAACCTTCTGGAGGAGCTTGTGTTAGGCTTGCGCCTGACAGTTGCTGTTTGGGAGTGGGATTGCCACACTGCAGTTAGACCTCTGAGCAGGTCTGCCTTGTTGCTGTCAGAACCAACTCCTCCTACCCACCTATCTACCCTTCATTCTCTTGACTGAATATTGAGTCCATTCAAGATGCCAGCTTCCTGGCAAATAGAGGAAGTCTCAGTCACCAGCCCTCAGTCAGGGCTATCCCAAGTGTAGACAGACCCAAGCTGGGTTTGTGGTGGTCTGGTCTGTTGGTTTTAGAAGTCTAAACTGTGGTGTATGCAGGAAGGCAGGCAGAGTGTTGACTATAGGAGAGTAGACTCAGTTGCATGGGTCTTCTATTATACCAATTGACAGTAGGCTTTCAGCCCACCATGTGTAGGTGGCGTGTACGCTGTCACGTTCCAAATCTCTGGGGAATTTTGCCTGTTGGATTTTGAGCAGATTCTTGGGACCCTATAGCCTTTTACAGATTGGGACTCTGGTGGGTAGGACAACACACTCTATTTCGGAAGCTGTTCTCCCAGTTCACAGTAGTCAGTCACAATCATGGCCAACAGGGAAAGTAGCAGGGATGGTGGGAAAAGCAATTTTCCTACTGTTGCAACTCATTGACTCATGCCTATTTGTAGTTGCTGCTTTTGTTTTGCTTCCTGATTCATAGTCACCACCAGGACAATAATAATTATGTATATATGTGTGTATATATATCTAGATATAGATAGATGTCTAACATAAGAAATAAGTAGTTAACTAATATATAAAGCAGAATGGCTCATTGCAACTCACTTGCGTGAGACAGCTAATACACTGGCAGTCCTTTGAGTCTTGAGGGCCGCCAGGTAGCCCTCTGCAGAGTAATCCAGGCTCTCTGGCCACAGGGAGCAAACAGCAGAGCAGGTCATCAACAGTCAGCCAGATGACAGAGTCCAACAGTCCCCAGCTCAAGGGATGTATATCCCAGGAGCGTGGCGAAGCAGGGCTTGAAGGAACCTCAACTCACAGCAACACACTGCACAGATTAGGTGTCCCACGGGTAGTGTAGCTTGTAAATCAGGCACAGGACAAGCAAGACAGCCAGCTGGTCCTAAAATGCAAGAGAGGAAGGGGGGAGGCTGGCCGAGCCATTTATATTTCTGCTCTTCAATTGAGCTCACATCACATTTGTTCATCGGCCTTGTTGGCACAACACACCTACCCATCCTTCAAAGCCCAGCACCATTTTCTTCAGTTTATGAGGGAGTTCTCTTTACACTGGCATCTTCTCAGCACCCATGAGACCATTGGTCTCAAATCAAATTGGTTCCATAAACATTGCTCATGGAAACAGGAGTCAAGATCCAGCAATACATTGCTTTGGGTAAATCTTCAAGACTTCTTTAAAGTGTTGATAAAAGCAAGGCTGTGACTTTGTAACTTAGGTGTTACATGTGGCTGAGGTGCACATGACCCAGCCATTGTATTTTCAATCACATGTGCACGTGAAAGTTAAATAAAGAACATTGAATAAGGGAGTCCACAGAATGATGGATGTATTTGAAATTATGAAGCAGTTTAAGAATAGTGAAAGCACCGCAGACTGCCAAAAGAACAAACACAACTGTCTTGGAAGAAGTACAACTAGAATGCTCCTTTTAAACAAGGATGGCAAGACTTTGCCTCATGAACTTTCGACATATGAGAAACCGGTTCCCAGAGAATGACACGCATGGTCAAGTAGAACAGCACAAATGAAGACCCCTAACAAGATATATTGATTGGCACAGTGGCTGCACCAATGGGCTCAAACCTAAGAGCAGTTGTGAAACTGACAAAGGGTCAGGTGGTGTTTCTTTCTGTTAAATGTAAGATGATTTTGAGTTGGAACCAAATTGATGGCCTCTTAACAGCAATCAGTTATCTTCAAGGACCCACAAGAAGCACAGGTAAAAGTGTTGAAAGAGTCTGAAGTGTGGATTAACTATGATACGGTGCTGACTGTGGATGATCAGAAAGGGGGAAATAAAACCACACTCATCCCCAGCCCCTTGTCATGAGGGCTCTGAGTTTCCAAGGATCTAAATCTTGTAGGGAGCTGAAGCCTCATCCTTTCTCCCTCATTTTTTTCTTTTCTTTGTCATGGTCATTTGTACTTGCTGTTAATCCCGTGTACTTTGTGTATCTGTGAATGGTTGTGGAGATTTAACTTTGTATTAGGGTTGTTAGTATTTTAGTTAGGATATTTATTAAGTTTCGTAAGTTTTTTTGTGGCATCACTTTTTTTTTAAGTCTCATAATTTTTTTTGCATCACTACAGTTTCATAAGTTTTAAGGGATTTATCCAACCCACTTTTTCAAATCCTGTTGTTTTTAGTCTTTGTGGAATGCAAGTTTTTTCATGAATGTACCTGTAGTTCTGGAGCTGAAACACCTATTCAGTAATATAGTACCAGGAAGCTTCAAAGAGTTTGTGGAAAAATGGCATAGAAGTTTCATGGAATTTTCCCATGAACTTTTTGAATTCCCTTCATGGTTTGATTGAAATGTGTACTTTTAAAATGCTAATGTAATATGTTCTCTTGACATGTGCAGTGAACTGTACCGGTATACTACTAATTTGTATTCTAAAACATTAGGAAAAAGAGGATGAGTTCTTATAAATAAATGAAAATGCAGTAGATTTTGGTTTGGTTTTGTAAACTACAAAGCAGATGTGTATATCTACTCCATTGGTGAAAGAAATGCCTTGAAAGATAAATCAGGACAAGCAGTGGTATGTGTTTGTTTGTTTTTTTTGTGGGCATCACTGCCTTTTGGTGGGAGTAGGAGGCCCAGCCTTGCTCCTAGAGAGCTGCTGCTGGATTTAAACCGCCAACCCAGTGGGCCGCAATCCCACACACAACCATTATGCCACTGGGGCTCAGCCTGACAAGCAGTGTTTTTTTATTTACTTTTCAAGATGTAGCAAACTCCAATGTGGCTAACTTTGGTTATTGATCTCACATTATTAGATCATGGATATAGTTTTTCATCTCTAATTAATACTATAGAAGCATTAAAATCTACCATTCAGGTTGTGCTTTGTATCCACGTCACTCTTCTGTGGAGTGAGTTTAGTTGCATTAGAGGCAAAGAATTCAAGCGTGATTTATGCTGGGCCACAATAAAATGATAATTATGTCTCTGAACTGAACCTGGGAGATAGCTCTCTCTACACACACACACACACACACGCACGCACGCACATATGTATGAATGGATATTGAGCTCACACTTAATTGTAACCCTGAATCTGAGAATGGTTAGTTCTTTTGACCTGACCCTACTCTGTGTTCACGCTCAGGAAGAGGTCACTGAAGATGTGAGTGCTATAGCAATGTGTGATGAAGAAATCAAATGGTGTCCAGCTATCTGAAAGAATTGTGTCTGAGGTCTTAAAGCCTTGTCTTAAAACAAGCAGCCATGTAAGTGAGGTGTCAGTGAAGTCCACATTGGCAAAAGTACACCAGCCTGGATGACCCGAACATTGTAAATGATTAAATCCAAGACTGGAGGAGGGCATGGTGTTAGAGCTCAAATTCTGAGCATCCAGACTGCAGAAGGATAAGCGTGAAAGCTTAAAAGCCATTTGTCATGAATCCCCCCGACCTTAACCACGCACTCGACTAGAACTGCTATCAGACAGAGTGCACTGGAAAGTAGGCCAGTGCAGATGTAGTCAGGTTAAAACTGAAGCCCTTATCTTTTGTTCTCCCTTTTGACCCTTTTTAAATTTGTTTTACTTTTTAATAGTTTCTCCTTTTCATTTGTGGTTCTTCTCTGTTTGTTATTGGGAATTTTCGTATGTTTTTCTCCATGAAATCCAGGATTGGTAAATCTAGAGATAGTAAGTGAGTTAGTTGCTTAGGGTTAGGGCAGGAGAGACTGGTTGGGAGCTAACAAGAATGTGTACAAGAAAGAAGAAAGTATTCTAAAAGTGATGGTGGTGGTGATTGTACATCTATAATATGATTAAACCATTGAACTATATAATAAGTGGATTACATGTCAATAAAGTTTAAAAAGCAAAGCTTTACTATTAGAGCGCAATAGATAAATTGGTATCTAAGCTTGTATTTTTTATTAAGCTGCTTACTATTGTCATGATGGAAGTACCACATTTTATTTTGAAATGAGACATTTAAAAAATATTTGCACATTCGTTTCCAGTGGACATCACCCTTTATCGCAATGGTTACCACGGGGACCTGAATGAGACATTTTTCGTTGGCGACGTGGATGAGGGAGCACGGAAGTTAGTCCAGACCACGTATGAGTGCCTGATGCAAGCCATCGATGCAGGTCAGCCTGCATGCTAGCTACCCGCTGCGGAGCTACCCTCTGCCGGACCGCTCACCGCAGCGTGCGTGCGTGCGTGCGTGCGTTCCTGCCCCACAGCTTCGCGCTGAGCTGCTGCCTTAACACGTGGTTTCAGGATGACCTAGCAATGCTGTGAGGAAGATAACCAGATCCCTTCGCGCCCTTCAGCTTCCTGTTCATCGACTGGCACATGGGAAGGAGTATATAAATAGTTCCCTAGTGCTGTTTTATTTCTACTTTTTTATTCTTTCAGATAACCAAGTTTTACATTCTTGTTAAAGAATTAGAAAACAATGAATATTATAAAGGAATGCCCTTCATTTGCCTCCCTCTTTTGTGGTCTTGTTCTCGCCCTCAGTATCTACTATTAGCATTGCAGTTTTTTCTTCACTGACTCATTTAAACCACACACACACACACACACACACACAAACACATCTAATTGGTTTTAAATGACATCATAGGAGTAGTAATTTGGCAGTTTTGCCTTTTTAAACACACACATATACACATAGAACCCATTTAATGTTTTTAATGGCCATATTCATGGCATCACATTTTCTGTAACTTCATCTACCAGGTTTGTTTATTGTTACTGTAAGAAATACAGTTTTTGAGTATAGGTGAGAGTATTTCTGTAGACTTTGTCTAGTTGCATTTTTGTGACATATAAATACATCCAGTCAGCTTTGCTAATGCTATAACTTCTCAGTGGAAAACTACAGCATTATGTCTTTTTCCATTAAAAAAAAAAAAAACAACCCAACCTTAATGCATTGTCCAAAAAGTATTAAATACAACAGAATGCTGAGGCAAATACGGCAAATGAGATAATAAATTTTTTTCTAATTTAATAAGTTGGAGCAATCGAGAATGAAAAATATACTTTCAGGTATCTATAGATGTTTTTCATTATTCATTCTTGATTATTTAAAAATTAATATTCTTGGTTTTACAACAGAGCTTCAAAACATTCATAGTATAATGAAGTTTTCCCACAAGTTTTTTGAAGCCTTCTTGAATTGTGATAGAATTTTAATGATTTTTTTTATAAAGACACAGGAATAAAACTTTTCAAGAAACTACCAAAATCTTCAGCCAGGAAAAAGCTTTTCGAAGATGCTATTAACACCATTATGCATGTCATTCTCGCCCTTATTTTCTACTGATTTGTCTCAACCTCTGCATTCATGATACCTTGGGCCTGATAATGTTTTGTTGTAGGGTCTGTCTGGTGCAGTGTGGCCTCTCTAGCAACATCACTGACCTCTCTGCACTGCAGATAGTCAGAATATCTCCAGATGTTAGCACACGTCTCCTGGGACCAAATCCCCACCTTCATCGTTTTCATCAGACAAGGCTTTTCCTTACAATAGTCTGTAAGATGTGGATTATATTTCGGTGTTCTTTTCTCATCAAACAGGACTGATAGGAGTGCAGGTATGGGAATGAAGGAAAAATAATGACTTTCTAGTCATCATGATTTCTGATTTCTTAAGATCACTGCCTTGTCCTCAGTATAATTCAAGGTAGAACACATGAATAAGTGCAGGTAAAAATTTTGATTTAAGTGATTCTTTGAACTAGGAAAAGACATTTGATTGGAGAGAACATTGTACCTGAACTTGAGGTTGGAAATAATATGCAGAAGGAGACTGCAAGAATTTGAGAAGCATGGCCAAATGCCCCAGGAGTCTGGCGGCACCCAGCTATGGATCTCAGTGCTTGGAGAGCAGTGACAGCTGGGGGAGTCTTTGTTCTTTCTTTGGTTTGTATTGGAATGGTAAAAGTCATACATGTCCAAATGGGACAAGAAATTTATAACTGAAAAGGACCATTCCGGATCCATGTGCCCAGAAAACAACTGAGTGGTCTGCGGCCCATTTTTAGGAGTACAAAGGGGGAGTAATTAAGCAGTTATTTGAAGGTGACTAGACTGCAACTCCGAACATGTCAAGTTAGTTCCTTTTGGGATTTTCCCTTTGTCTTCTTGTGCCCTTTACTCTCTTGTTCTCGTTTTAAGGTTAGAATAGGACAGGAGAGGAAGAGAGCCGTGTTTCAGGCAGTCTCTGCTTCCAGAATAGCAAAAGATACCGCTCCAGGACGCTAAGAACCCTTTGTCCTGCTCCCCAAGGAGCTGTTGCAGGGGCTTGTGATTTGAGTCTCATCACTGCCAATTACTAGTCGTGTGACCTCTTGGTAGCTTGGTTTCTGCCTCTTTTTAAAAGACTCCTGGAACAAAGCTAGTAATTGCTTAGTGCTAGTCATTATTCCTCGTTGTCATGACTCTTTTCTTTTACTTTCAGTAAAACCGGGCGTTCGATACAGAGAATTGGGAAACATTATTCAGAAACATGCCCAAGCAAATGGGTTTTCAGTTGTTAGAAGCTACTGTGGACATGGAATACACAAGCTTTTCCATACAGCCCCCAATGTTCCCCACTACGCCAGTAAGTACTGTTCCTTTGATATTTGCTTGCCACCAATCCAACAGATACGTAACCTACTATTGTTCGCTTGAGTATTGCTATGAGCTGTACTAAAGGTGTATTGGCTCAAACTTAAAATAAGTTTCTGTCTTGCTCACAAACCAAGGGAGGTGTGTTTGGTCACTGCAGGGTTAGGGCACTTGCTCTGGTTTTCACTGTGCACTGACTTTAACTTAGGGCTTCAGCACATGTAATCTCCCCCTTCCAGTTGCCAGCCTAGGCAGTAGATTGCTGGGCTTAGGAGGTTTTAATGAGGGGGAACGAGTGAGGCCTCTCTCAACTGGAGAAGAGCAGAGCATCTGATGCAGGCCAGTAAGCAATTTACCGGCAGACCCAGGACTCCTTATGCCAGTCATGACGTGAAAGGAACCGTCACTCACGTCACGGCTCACATAAAGCTAGCAACCCAAGCAAGCGGCCAACTTCACTCCTGTAATTTCCTGAGTGCTCATTCCTCTTTGGGATGGAGGAAGCAGTTCTGATTTCAGCAGCTTTGTTGTGAGTTATATATACAGAGCTTATAGAAGGGTCGATGGTGAAGCTGGCAAGACCCAGTGCTACCAATGTATAAGAAATGCCGCCCTTCTCCGCAGGAGCAGCTGGTGGATGTGGACTTTGAGCCGCATGGTTAGCAACCTAACAGATCGCCCCCTAAGCCACCAGGGCTCTTACGTTGCTAAAAAGCGAGGTTCATAGAAGTCACCTTGGTCGTGATCCCCTCTCCTGGGCCGTGGCACAGATTTTCGAGTGACAGCACACATGCCCCGTATTGCCTTCAAGGCTGTGCGACCCCCGGGTCTTCCTGCTGCAGAGATGCAGGGTGCGTTCAGACCACAACCAGTTTGCTTAGCAACAGCACCAGGACACCTGTGCGGCGCTCTAGGGAGCGTTAAAGGAAACTCTTGGTGGGTTCTTTTGAAAGGTGAATACTCTTCATTGCTTTGCAACTCAATATGTTTAATCCAGCCGAGGGAGGAACCAGGAAATTATTGTATGACTTCCTTTCCCCTCCTTCTCCAAGTTGGTTTATCTGGATTCCTGTTGGCTCTACAGGCTTTTATTTTGTAAGAGCAGTCCTTGCTAGGAGACAGCTTCATGTAAGTCGTATGTCATTACTGCAGACTATAGTACCCTGCATGCAGAATGCCTTTACTCTAAATTACCTTTGTGTACTTGAATTGTTTAAAATACTTCTGTGAGGTAGATAGTTGGGCCAGAAAGAATTATAAAATGTTTTGAAAGAAAAATGTAAAGCCATGCGTCTCACGTACCTCATGTATACTGTTGAGTAAGATACATTGAGAAACTGAAACCCAAAGAACGAGATGAGTAGGAGTTGTAGCTTGTTCATAATAATGAATCCGTGGCAGAAAGAGGCAGGCATGTAGCAACACTGGCCAATGAAAACATGGTCTGATCGATGCATCGTTTCAAATTTTTGCCAGTTACATTTAGAAAGTTAGATAAAAAGGTGACCTTTAACTGAATGATGCCTTTTATTAACCCATTACATCTAGAGGATTATTTGACCCAGTATTGTAAAATTAGTTGAGCTCTGGCCTTTAAAACCGAGTGTGTGTGTTACATTTTCAGAGCATGGTAGTTCTGATCTTCCACATGTGCACTAGCTACATGTGGCCCATGGCTGTCGTGTTCTTGGGAGCTCCAGGGGATTCCTTTTCTTCCCATCACACTACACGGACACACCCGCATCTCCTTTTTACTTCTGAGGGGAAGATGACATTGCGAAGAAAGGAGATTTCAGAGGACTTACTTGTGCTCTTGACGAACCTGTCGATGGTTCTTAGTCTTGACGAACCTGTCGATGGTTCTTAGACCTAAAGACTGTCATTGGAACAAAACAAGGGGACACTGCATGGTTTAAAATGAGAAGAGGTGTATATCCAGCTTGTATCCTGAACAACAGGGAGCTGGAATTCAAAAAAGAAAAAGAAAAAAGAACTAGAGGAAAGGGGGAAAGAGGAGCTTATACCAAGGGCTCGATTAGAAAATATTTGGAAATGAATATGGAAACATGTATACAAACATACTTCATATAAACGATGTATTGAAAGTTATAAGTGCTATAAGAGCCCCCGATAAAATCTATATTTTTTAAAAAAAGAATGCAGCATCAGAATTCAAGGGAGGCTTATAAACAACAAGGCGTCACAGCCTTACATGCCGAAAGCACTTACTGATGAAGATCAAAGACTACAGCTTTTAGTACGGATTACAACTCAACAGAAATCCCCACAACTGGACCAGCAGAGCTCATGATAAAAATAGAAAATAATAAAGAAGGACTTCATTTTGCTTGCATCCCTAGTCAGCACTCATGGAAGCAGCAATCCAGAAACCAAACAACATTTTCCACTGGTCAAATTGGTTGCAGAAAACCTCTTTAAAGTGTTAAAGAGCAGAAATAACTCTGCCTCATATCATACAAAAAAATTGATGCCTTCGATTTATAGTATTGACAAAGAATATTGAGTATGTGTGGGACAGTCAGAAGACTGAGCAAATCTGTCATAGAAGTTCTGCCAAGATGCGGGAAGGAGGAGACTTAGGAGGTCTTTGGAATTGGAGCCAGGAGGGACCAATCGCTCTAGAAAAACATTTCTGTGTGACAGTAGGGCCAGCCAAAAAGAGAAGCACCCTCATCGATGGATTTGCACAGTGACTAGAACAGCGGGTTCAAACATGACCACGGGGGGATGTCCCAGAACTGGGCAGATTTTCTTCCTCTTGTGGACTTGGAGCACCATGAATTGGTACTGACTTGCCAGTTCCTGACCACAGTAAGGATGTGGGCCAATTCTGTGTATGTAGTAAATTATATATCCTTTGATTTGAAATCTGCCGTCAGTGTATTTTGGCACATAAAACAATGAAAGTTGCATGATAACTATTCACAGGACATTTGTGAAGGAATATACGATAAATGTATGGTGGGTGAGAGTAGGTTATACATAGTGGTGTTTAATAGTTTGACCCAGATAGACTGAATACTAACACTTAACGGCTCCCAGGACTGATGTGTGCGCTCCATCTGGTGGTCAGACTGTGCAAATTCAGTCAGCTGGTGTCCCTGTCAGGTTTTTTTTGTTTTCTTTTTAAAATTTGACATTTAAACTAGTTCTTTGTGTTTTTCTGGGATTATCTAAAAAGGCATATCTCTCCACTCCCCACCCTCCCCTTGTCTGGGGGAGAGTAGGTCTGTATTTTAATTTACAGGAGTGTGTTTCTTATCAATGAAATTGGCACAGATGTGAGAAAATGCTTTTGAGGGAAACGAGGAGCTTCTGATTGAATCATCTCCGAGAAAAACATGACAATCCTCAAAACTGTATGAAAATAATGTACATGCTTGTTTCTGTGCGTTGTACCTCTACTTGTGTGTGTACGCTTATACACATACACGCACACATACAGAAGTGAAAGACTTTAAACATAAATCTGAAACATGTTGTTCTTTAAACAATCCTGCTCTGGTGATGAATGACACATTACCTGGTTTCATGATTGCAGTTGTAATGAGTATATCAGAGGATAGATATATACATGGTGGCCTCTTTCCTCATGCATAAGTGATAATCATATCTGAACTCTAGCCAGGCAGATTCCTGTTCTTCATAAAAACATAAGCAGAATGAAATATGCCCCAACAGTATTTGCCCCCAAACGAGTGGTTATCAGTGACATAACTACTGATTGAATGTGTGCTTTAAGAGAATTAACTTAAGAATCCCCGCAACTTTTATACCTTGTACATTCTTTCTACAGAGCTGTTCAATATGCGCTGCTGGTTTCGGCTCTATTTTTTTTTTTTTTTAGGCATCACTGCCCTGGTGGTGGGTAGGAGGCCCAGCCCCCGCTCCTGGGAGCTGGAATCGAACTTCCATCCCAGTGGGCCGCAGTCCCGCGCACAACCACTACGCCACCGGGGCTCAGCCCTCGGCTCTATTTTAAGGTGTGTTTTTGTTTTGTTTTTTCTCCCCAGAAAATAAAGCGGTTGGAGTGATGAAGGCGGGCCATGTGTTTACAATTGAGCCAATGATTTGTGAAGGTGAGTATAAAGAGGCAGTAACATCCTGTCCCTGCTTCGTTGTGCTTTCATTTCACCCATCTGGAACATAGTTCATTCTCATGAGAGACCTGGAAATTGTGAGAGTTGACAAGAATGTAATGGTTTCTGTGTGTTCTGCTGTCGGTAGCACCCTCAGTATCAAACTCATGGCCAAATCAGTGCCAACTCAAGTCAGGGCCAATTCATAGTGACCCTTTAGGACAGGCTAGAACTCAGAAGGCCGAGAATTCATGAAGATCCCGCCCATCACAGAGCGCACCGTCATGATTGTGAGCCTACATCCAGTCGGAGTAGAAGTACTTAAAACAAAGCCTGGGGCATAGACAGTCTAGTATTTGTTGGGTGTTCAGCGGAGTGGCAGGGTGCACTAGCTTCTGAGGTGTTTCCTGGTGCTGTGGAAGATGTGTCAGAGGCCCGGAGGGGTAGGAGAGTGTGGCAGGAATCATATGATTTGGGTAGAGAAAGGTCAGCACAGATACACGGAGCTCACAGGGGTTTGCTGACTCCAACAAAGAGTACCCACCACTCTTTTCCTTTTTTCTCTGCATCACTGCCTGTGGCAGTCATGTGCTTATTGTTAATTTCATGATTGAGATGTAGGGGTGGAGTCTAGCCTGTTAATCTGGAGATAGCCATTGAGTAGCCAATGAGGCCTCCGTGTGGGCATGACTTTCTCCTGAAGTTTCTGGAAAATCTCGCGATATTTCCCTCATGGAGATGCGACGCTATCTTCCCACTTGTTGGGAGTTAGTCTCACGGATGATGAATTATGGACAAGATGGCAGCATCCGAAGAGCTGGAGGAGAAGCCACACGGCCTTTCCCTGATGGAACCAGACCCCTGAAGCTGGAGAAGCCATATAGAGACCCCTGCCAACGCTGAGTTGCTTCTGCCACCACTGGATGCTGTTGATGGACCCTGATCCCTGGAAGTGAGGAGCCATGAGGGGACCCCTGCCAGCACTGGGACTCTGCACCCACTGATGTGTGACTTCGTGAGTTGGAAGGAGACATTATAGTCTGGTATCGGGCACGTGGGCTAATATTGGGCTTAGGACTTTGAACTGGAGTGGTTTGGGATGTTTTCTCAGTGGTCCATTCCTTTTGTATATGAACTCTTTTCTTATATCCATGTGTGTCTATGAAATTTGTTCCTCTAGTCTACCCAGACTAACACACTGCCCTAGTAGGTGTAGGAAGCCCAGCCTTGCTCCTGGAGAACTGCTGCTAGATTTGAACTGTCAACCCTGTGGGCCGCAGTCCCGCACCCAACCACTGCGCCACCAGAACTCAGCAAGTACCCACCACTTTCTAAAGTAAAACCCAGCCCTTGCATGTGGAAGATAAGCTTAGGGGAGAGATGGGGGGCAATAAACAGGATGAGAAGCCATCTCATAATCTAGAGTGACAGGAGAGCAGCTGGGACTGGGACGTGGCTCTGTGCCCTTAGTACCGTTAGCATCGTTCTCCACACCCGACAGAATCCTTATTCTCAGTGGCAGTACGAAGAAAGGAACTAAGATCTAGCTATTTTTAGATTTCGCCCATATAAATGGTGAATTCTGTGGTATTAGCTTTCTGCCCATGTAACTGAGTTCAGAGTAGGAGTGACGTGTGGCTTTCACTTATGATGAGTTTTGATTGATGGTGCCTGACTTTTAAAAGATAATAGCATCTGGAAAGGCTTGGAGTTAATCAAGCGCTTCTATCAGGGAAGCAGCAAACGCCACATGGAAGAAATATACCAGTCTGTGCGTTAAGGAAGTGCTGATTGCAATAGGTATCAGAAGTTCAAAAACAAGCAATCAAATGGATGTGAGGGAGCGTGGGCAAAGTGGAGACCAAAAACCCACCTGTAAGACAACTAGACAGTCCCTCACAGGAGAGGGATGATAAAGCCAGGCTGTAGTATAGTACTGATGAACACGTAGCTATCCTCTAGTTCAGGGCTTCCTCAAACTTCTTAAACAGCGTGCCAGTTCACTGTCTCTCAGACCATTGGAGGACCGGACTATAGTTTAAAAAAACAACAACTATGAACAAATTCATTGCTGGCTCAGGATGAGTTGGCTGCTAAGCAGGACAGCAGCAATGGCAAAAACACCCAGTGGGCCGGATAAATGTCCTCAGTGGGCCGCATGTGGCCCGCAGGCAGGAGTTTGAGAACCCTCGTTCTAGTTCTTTAATATTTCCTACCCTTAGTATAATGGTTTGTGTTTTACCTCGTTAATTTTGTTAGACTTGTGTAGATTCATTTGTATAATTAAGAGTGTTCGACACTTAGAAGCCAAGATAGATAACCCTTCAGGAACAGTAATGAGAGTAATGACTTCCTGAAGGTACGGGAAGGGTCAAGGTGAGGGGTGGGGGTGGGAGGATGTTGGTAGCAAGAATGATTGTATAGGTCCACTCGAAGTGAGCAAACAGCAAGATTGTAGGTACATGGATTTATTGGATGGGGCAAGATAAAGGCAAAGATATAAAGATATATATATAAAAACAATAAGGCCGCCCGGGGTGGTGGTGGGGATAAAAGAGAGCTGATAACAAGGAGTTCAAGAAGAAAGTCAGTGTTTGGACAGTGACTGTAATAGCAACTGTATAGTAATTGAGCTTGACTTGATGAATTGTGGATTATTATCATATAAAGGCCATATTAAGTCAGAAGTAAGAGCTGGCTTCCACTCTCAAGGCCAAAATTCATTGACATCAAGTCCATTTGAACTCAGCAACACTGTAGGACAGAGGAGAACAACTGCCTGTGTGGGTTTCGGAGACTGTAACTCTGTAGGGGAGTTGAGAGCCTTGCCTTTCTCCTAGTAAGGGGCTAATGGCTTTAACTGCTGGCCTGTTGGGAGCAACGCAGCATGTCACCACTGTGTCACCAAGCCTCCCGACGGGGCCAGTGTATGAGTTATCGCTTGCTGTGTGATACATTATTTTAAATTAAAAATTTAAAAACCCACTGCTTTTAAATCCATTTCAATTCATAGCAACTCTTAGCGTAGAGTGCGTCAATCTTTATGTAGGTCTTTATGTGAACAGACAGTATTTTTCCCTCCTGTGGAGCAACTGGTAAATTTGAACTGCTGACCCTGCAGTTAGCAGCTCAGCATTTAACTGCTGTGCCACCGAGACTCCCTGCCCAAGTCCACTCAAGACCGAGGATAAGACATTTTTTAATAACCTAATCCTGTTGGGCTGAGCCCCGGTGGCGTAGTGGTTGTGCGCGGAACTGCGGCCCACGGGGACGGAGGTTCAATTCCAGCAGTGGGGCTGGGCCTCCTACTTCCACCACCGGAGAGCAGTGATGCCCCCCCCAAAAAAAAAAATAAATAACCTAATCCTGTCATCTGTCTACCCTGTTTTCTGTCATTAGAAATGAGTCCCTAAACCCAGCCTATACTCCAGAGGAAAGTGATGGATTACATAAAGAGTGAATATCAGGAAGACGGGAATGGGGTGGGGGTGTCACTGGGACAGTTTAGATCTTCCATGTTCACCTAATTATTTGTTACCTTTTCTCAAATTGGAAATTAATCCTTAGGCAGCCACCTCCCCAGAGTTGTTATAAGAATGAAGTGAGATGCTTTCTATTCGCTTCGATCACCGTTGCTTGTAATCTCAAAGCCCAAGCTTGCTGCTTTCCACTTGACTCCTTTCCTTTCATAGCAACCCCAAAGGGTGTAGATTTGTCCCAAAGGGATTCCAAGGTTGTGAGCTCTCACAGGTGCAGGCCGCCACCTCTTGATCCCACCCAGTGGCTGGTGACTTCACACCATCCCATCTGGTGGTAGCTGAGCACTTGAACCACTGCATCACCAGGGTCGCTTTTATTTATTTTTAAAGAGCATGTTTATTAAAGAGAGAAAAATAGAGAAAAACAAAGAAGGAAAAAGACCCATGCAGGGACCTACTCTCTAGGGCGAGAGAGGCCGCTGCTTATATTTATTACGGAGCCAGTGTGTTCTGCTTTTCATCCTCATGGAACAAGGTGAAAGTTTTGATTGTGTGTGCGCAAAGGCAGTAAACATTAATCTTGAGAGAGAAAGGTGCCATTTTGCTTTATACATGTTTGTTTTATTAATGGGTACCCACCTGGAAAGACGTAATACAGCATTTCCAGTCTTTTTCTCTAATGGCAGTTGAGGTAATCATTAAATGATCACTGTACCACCTCAGTGGTACATGGACTCAGTCCCAGCCCTCGAAATGGGACGTCTCAAACCCACACAGGATGTTCCTCATCATAGTGGCCAAATGCATTTGGCTTGATGTTGTTAAAGAATCTCTTTAGCAGATCATAGTAAAATCACAGGAGTATTGTGTCTTAAATCTGTTGTAAAGGGTTCACTGCAATGGAAAAATACCTTTGTGCTAATCCACAGGCTTTAACAAAGCATCCACTAACTTTCTTTAAGCCGCCATCTCCTTTTCTTTCTAGCCTGGGATTTAGTATCCCCAAAGTAGGTTATGCCATTGCAGAGTTTGTGCTGTGGGATTTCTCTATGTGAGTCAATGAGGCCTTTAGTATTAAGGTTTCACCTGAAGATTACTAGAGGTTATATTGAATTTTCTTGACAACCTAATTTGGAGACAAGAAAATCCCTATAAATACATATGTTGTTTTATAATAGAATGCTGTGGTTCTAGAATGTCCTCACTTTTTCATTCCCTTCTACCTCAGATGCTCTGGATAATTACCTTTCCTCTCTCCTTTTATCTTTTGTACACTGTGTTTCTGTCTCCCTCCCTCTCCCATCTCACGTTCTTCCATTTTGCTTCAGCATATTTGTCTCTGCTCTCCCCGATTTCCACTGTCCTTCTCGGTGTTTTCAGTACTGTGGTCTCTGAAAGTTGTACTGACTAAATCTGCTCTCACCATCTGCTTGTGTGCCTGACATTTTAAAATTACATTGGGAATGAAATGATGTGATAACAATAAGAAACTAACCTTAGTTCCTTCACAGGATGCACTGCTGTAGTCTAATTAGATGCTATAGTGATACCAGGAAAAAGCACTCAAAAGTAAGGCACTCAAACTTTTGCTGCTGTTCTGGGGTGAGTGGGTGTCACTTTCCGTTCTTAAACAAAACTCCTGATCATTATTTGGAAATGCCATCTTGACGTGATATTTGGGAAATAAAAATGTCAACTATGATATGAGCACGCTTGGAGGGAATTTAAGCAGCAGCATTACTTCATTGCCTCTATAGACCACAGTGAAGTTGCCAAGGCCTTAGCTCAAACAGTGAAGGTGGAAGTGGGAATGGTGATCTTCACAGTGAATTTTCCGATTTGTTTTCTGCACAATGCAAGACAGCAGGGAACACTTGTAAAGACTCCCTTACTTAGAGCATTTATCTAGAAAGAGCTGAGTGACAGCATTCAAATGTTGTCTTGTTTGTGTTTCAGGTGGGTGGCAGGATGAAACGTGGCCGGACGGCTGGACAGCAGTGACAAGGGACGGGAAGCGCTCTGCGCAGTTCGAGCACACCCTGCTGGTCACGGACACTGGCTGCGAGATCCTCACCCGGAGGCTGGACAGTGCGCGGCCTCACTTCATGTCCCAGTTCTAACTTCTCCCAAGACGGCACAACTCAAGAATCCCGTCTGTCTGTACTTGGCATTTTGTCGAACGTACAGAGGGAAGCAGACATTTTTATCACTTGTTTTGTTGTGACATTAGATTAAGCAAGGACTACAGCATTTGATGTGTATCCTCAAGAACTTACCTTGGTTCTGGAAAAGCCAAGAAGAATAAAGGAAAATTTTCTCAGCTCCTTTCAGAGCCCCCACCCCCTTCAGTAACATCTGTGCCCTCATTTCCTCATTTGCCCTTTGAGCACTTTGACCTCAGCCAGCTTCTAGTTGCATTTTCACTGCCACAAACGGCCGACAAGAGTCAGCTGCTCCCCGGGTCAGTATTGAAGATGAGACTCCTTGAAACTTCAGTAACACACGTTGCTCCGGAATTTAAAAATAATTGTTATTATATGGAAATATGTGCATATATATACATTTTAAATTCCGTAAATGCTATGACTGACCACTATGTGACATGGGCTTTGTGTTGATTCTGCTCCAGCTGGGCTAGATGCTGTCATAATTGGACCCACAGTTGCAGTGATTTAATTCCCGGTTGGAAATTGTGGGCCCCTATCCCATTCCATGCTAATTATTTACCTTTGCAAATGTGCTTAAGAAAGCACCCCGTCAATGAGACTTTCTCTACAGTGTAGGCTCTGAGTTTATCGCAAATTACTGTGGCAATATTCACTTGAGAAAACAGTTACCAGCCTTTTTTTCCCCCTCGAATATCATTTGTGGCAACAATTGCTACACTCCAAGTGGTGTTTGGCTGTGGCAGGGATAAGATTGTGTAATGGAGTGCTATTCCAGACCTCTGGCTGGTCAGAAATGGAAAGGAGGAGGCCCCCTTTCTTCCCCTCACAACCCAGTACACAGCACACTGACGAGAAGGAACAACCTGGGACCGTTTCTTGGCAGTGACGAAAAGCAGTGTGCAGAAAACACACCACCTTGACATAGTCGGGAGCCTCGCAAGAAGTGATCTCAGCTGCCCAGGACTTAGATTCCTTTCAATATGTCAGTCCAAAGAGAGTATCTGATGAAGACCTATCAGACTACATTTTCATGAGCATGTACTTGATTACTGGATGTCTAATGGCTTTCTTGTAATAATCTGAAACCGCTGACACAGACATGTAAGAGAACATCTTTCCCAGAGTGCCTCAGACCTTTATTGCTTTAAAGGAATTACGATAATGTTTTCATTACTCTTTATTATTTTAATGATTTATTAAAGTGACTGAGTCTGGTCCAGACTTTCGGGGGTATGTGTGTGTGTGATGTTTTTAAAAAACTGTAATATCTGTGGATGGTATGCTTTGCAATAAGAACATTAATATAATGTGTATAGGGAGATTAAAACGTTTGTATGATTCAGTCATTAACTTTGCTTTATATGTTTGGGTTTTCAGAGGAAATGGTGGCTAGTTTTAAGTTTTTTAACAAACTCCTGAGCACTTGACTTGTGCAGTAATTACAGCACTGCTTGGCTGTGTGCCAGCAGCATTTGAGATGTAACTGTTTTTGTTTTTTAAGAACTTTTGAGAGAATACTGCCTATTTAGGGGGATCATTTTACATGCTGATAGTGGAATTAACCACATTGGCTCGATCTATGTCTATCAGAAAATAAGGTCAAAGAGAAACAATGGTGGGATAAATTTTATTAGGAGATAAAACAGTGATGATATGCTTTTCTCAATTTGGGAGATTTAAAAAACGTGTACTCATCTAGTTTTTTTTCTAATTAGAAATATTTAGTTCGTTTAGAGGAGAAAATACCTAGTTACAGCATGTGTCAACCTTGTACAAGACTAGACCTTAAACACTTTCTCGTGGGAGGGCAGAGAATTAAAAAAAATGAAGCATAAAAAACCTACCTCTTGGAGTTATGATTCAAAAGAAGAGGAGGGACACCTGTGCCTTTTCATTTCCTGCTCATTTGTTGATAACCCATTTACCAGGTCCTGTCTAACATGTGCCAGCTACATTTCTCTAGATGGCAAAAAAGAAAGTTTGGTAACCCTGGATTTGGGTAATTGAGAGCAACTCAACTCACTGTTTACAGTTGATATTAATTCATAGTGCATTACACGTTGGACTGTGAGTCACAAGGCCAGAGGTTCAAATGCACCAGTTGCTCAGTGGGAGGAAGACGAGTCTTTCTTTCTGTCCCCCTAAAGAGTCTCGGAAGCCCACAAGGTCAGTTCTACCCTGTCAGGTTGCTCTGGGTAACGGAGAGCAGGATGCACTAATTTCTTACAGCGCCCCAATGACTGCCATCTGTCACGGTGTCTGTCAGCTTATTTGTGCCTTTTAATCTTGAGGTTTTTGTTTTTGAATTTTTCAAGTTTACAGAAAAGCACATACAGGACAGTGAAATACTCATACATTATTTATATTCCACCGTTCGTTTTAGCCATTCTTCTGAACTCTAAAAGCGTGTCTTTTTGAAAGAAGTGGCATCATACTTCACCCACTGGTATTTCCACATATAGCCCTTAAAATAAGGAAGGACATTTTCCTGTGTGAGTAAAGTATCACTTCCAAGGAACTTAGCATTCATAGACAATTATGTAATGAATATGGTTACATAGTCTCAGTTGCCCTCATAATGGGATGCTTTTCTTTCCTTTGTAATTTAGGATCCAAACCCATGGATTCTTTATTTTTTTAAAGGAAACTTTCCTTCCCTTTCTTTAATCATGAAATTGACACTGGGGCAAAATGAAGCCAATTAGCTTCTGGATTTGTGTGCGTGTTTCCTTACAGTGGATTCAGGTTAAACAGGATGCGCCACATTTTGGCAGGAGATTACATAGGTGGCATATTTTGTGTCTTAATCCTTACATCCCATCAGAAAGCTACATAGTGTTAGCTTGTCACCTTGCTAGTAATTTGATCAATTCTCGCCCAAAAGAATTCTAGGAGAAGATACTGGGAGAACAGTTATGCAGTGATTTTAACATTTGTTGATAATCCTTGACCAATTATTTCATTACGTTGCTATCTAGGATCTTCCTAGATCTGTAACTTTCCATACCTGGTCTACAAAGAAGCACTTTTTTCTTCACCCCACTATGAGTTCATACATTGTTTTATAATTTTTTGTGCCATTACTAATTCTAAACTTAGTAAGTCATCATGTATGAGTCATATTGACATGCCGATCACTTTTTGATCATTCCCATAATTTTTAGAACAGCAAGGACTTTTTCTGCCCAATTATGGAATTGGCTATTTCTTCAAGGAACCCCAGGTGTCTTCTGGTGGAAGGTGGTATTTGAAAATCAAGACCTGAGTGCTAACTGGGGTGTCATTGGTTCTAGGCCCTTTCAGGGAACAGGCTGAGTAAATGCTTTTCATTCGGAGTTTATTCGGACACCTTGATTGCAATCTCACACTTGTTTTTCCTCCCCTTCCTGTTGCCTTATTTCCCCCCTCCCACCATAAAAACCATGCAAAAGTCTCTCAGAAGGATGGCACTTGGTATCACTTAGTACACAGCTGCAAGCAGAGTTTGGGGTTAAAAATTACTTGAAACATTTTTCATTGTATTCATTTCATAGACCTTGAACTTTGAAACAATGTAGAGAATCTTGGGGGCAAAATGTACTGTAGTGAAGAGGGTATTTTAATGGCTTAGGATGAAATATTGGGGTCATAGAGCCTAATGAGTATTTATGTACATTTGCTAGTATTGGACTTCTCACAAACTCTTCAGCCACACAGGAGCAGGTGGTACTATTTTCAATTAATGTTAATGTGTGGTCTTAAACATTGAGAAAAAAATATCTTGACATTAGTGTTTTACAAACACTGTCTTACCATGCATGCCAATATTCTAAAAATTAAAATGAACATGTGAAGGCTTATGTCCTTTATACCCATCCAGTCTGCTGAGCAAATGATTTGAAAAGCTGGACTATAAAATGAAGAATACTACATCAGCATTGGACTTTATTAAACCGAGATAGGCCAAAGACAACCTTCTTTGCTAAAGGGAGGAGAACAGGAAGCACTTGAGAATTAAAGGTGACAGGCTCCAGTATGGAAACAGTCCTCACAGCCGACCAGATTGGTGATAACATGGGACACGGAGAGATGATCAAAGTCGAGGATTTCATGCTGTTTGGACCCACAATCAAAGCACATGGACAGCAGCACTCAAGAAGCCAAGCAATGTATTGCATTGGACTTATCCGCACACGGATTCTGAAGGGTTAAAGAGTGAGGATGCCATTTTGAGGGCTACGCTGAAGTCATACAGAAAAGGTTCGGAAGCATTCAGAGACATGTACAATCTGCCTCTTATGTATGTGAGAACTGAACCGAAGGATCAAGACCAAAGAAGAAATGATGCATTTGAATTGACGCTATTGGCGATCAATATGGAAAGGGCCGTGCCCTGCCAGAAGACCCAACGAGCATCTGGGAGAAGGACAGTCAGAATGCTGCTTAGAAGCAAGGGTAGTGAGACTTCCTTTCACATATTTTGGACATGTTTTCAGTAGAGACCGGCCCTTGCAGAAGGACGTCATGCGTGGTAAAGTGGACAGCCAGAGAGAGAGGGCAAGACCATTAAGGAGATGGGTTGACATTGGCTGTGACCTTGGATGGCACTGGAGGAGACAGTTCCAGTCTGTTGCACCCAGGCTGCTGACCTTGGTACCCGACGGGGAAGGTGAGCCAAGGAGCGCAGTGTCTGCATGGGCACGTTGGCCCGGATGTTCGAATACAGACGGAGCCGTGGGCTATCGTGGCTGCGCCTCAAAGTCCTGGCAGCTTCCTCCCTTGTCTTCTGTTCCAGGGGTGATAACAGAATGCATTTGGGTGTTTTTTCCAGAAGATAAGGATCACGTGGCCTTAGGCTGTATCTCCTTTGGGGCACTATGGATGAGCAAAACCTGCCTGCCTGCACTGGCAGGTTGCAATTTCATGGTATCTGCCCTTGATTTAATGCATCAATCTTGACAGCGTTTTACTAAAATGTGCCAGAGGGCCCACCAAGTGCTTCTTGGTGAGATCGTCATCACTGAAGGGCTTGCTAGTGGGTTAAGAGTACTCTAATTTTGTCTCTGGAAATCTTCGTGTTGCTCAGCCTTTTTCTACTGTGAAACGTGTGATAAGGTCATTGCTCCCTCCTTCCTGGGCAGCTCGACTTGCTCAGCCCTATCACTGTTCCTCTAGCCCCTTCATCCCAGCCCCTCAGGCAAACACGTGGGAAGGCTACCTGTTTGGGCCAAAGCTTGTAAGCGACATGGCACGGTGCCCCGACGAACGGTCGGCGCCCGCAATCAGAACTTCAAGGCGTTCATTCCACGCCTGCACGAGCTGGTTATAGAGCTAAGAGTGCAAATCCTTTGTGGAGATGTTTGTATAGAGTTACTTTATGTATACTCTGATTAGGAAAGCAGTTATTCCAGTAGCTGGGGCAGAAGTCAACAGAAAATTCGTACTAGAATTTAAAAATTTACTAAGTTATAAAATCTCAACTTTACAACTTTAATCAGTCAGTTTGTGCCTGAGTGATGTCGAGCAAACAAAACAGCTAAGAATAAGAACTTTTAGTACCAGAATGTAGAACAGAAAAAGAACTAATAGTGTCTAAACTGGAGGTAGTCTTGTGATGGATTATTCTTCAGAAGGAGCACACACATATTTACCACCGGTACAAGGAATGCTAGAATTTTTCCAGTTTGATAAAATCAATCTGCCTCATAGAAGCCCATTTCAGCAGCTTTGTGGCTACAGACAGAAATCATGTGTAAGGAGGCACTTTGTTCCTTTGGTAGTTGCTCTTTTAAAAGACAAGTTCCCTTGGTATAGCTCTGTGCTATATATAGTTAATGACTGTGTTCTCATCTGTAGTATTTTTTTCTATAGGATATTCACTGACTGAGAAGATGGTATTAATTGAAACAATTGGCTAAATCTAACATTCATCAGCTGAGTATTTCTAGACCCAAAGAATGTCAGTAGCTTTAGGACTTGACTCACCAGCCTACTTGGCAGATTGGAAGCCAACAGAAAAGGTTCTGAAGCACTTTGGGACGTGGAAATTTGCAAATCCTTCCTCAAGTCTATAATATATTTTGAAAATGATGGGCTTAGTTTACCATTTTGCATTCAAATGGAATGGATGGAAGTAGCTATACACACACACACACACACACATACACATATTTCCCTTTAGGCATCACTCCCCTCTGGTGGTGAGAGTAGGAGGCCCAGCCTTTGCTCCTGTGGAGCTGGAATTGAACCTCCATCCCAGTGGGCCGCAGTCCTGCGCACAACTGCTATGCCACCGGGGCTCAGCTGCATTATATATATTTTATAGCCCTTCTTGTTTGGTTTAAATTTATACTCCACTGTAGTAGAGTTTGACAAAATGTAGTGTTCTTACTTATACCCCAAACAACCCCATTGTTTCCATGTCGTTTATATTTTAGTTCTCATAACATATAAAGCACATGCTCTAAATCATACACCAGGAGCTTCAAAGAGTTCACGGAAGATTTGGATTAAAATATAAAGGAGAGTTTCCACAGATGTGTCATGTCCTCTTGTGTCTCGTCTTTGGACAGTGCTTTGGCCGTGAGGAGGCAGGTGGTTGTGTTGGGTCAGTGTCCGATTGCTAGCCGCAAGGTTGAAGGTGCGAGCTCCCCGGCCGCTCCAGCGGAGGAAAAGACGCGGTCTGCTCCTGGGAAGACTTCTTGGAAACCATCAAGAGTGAGCTTCTCAACCTCCCTAATGCCTTGACCCTTTAATAGTTTCTCATGTGGTGGTGACCTCCCACCTCCCAACCATAACAATGATTTTTGTTGTTACTTCAACAACTGTTGCTACTTTTATGGATCGGGTGACCCCTGTGAAAGGGTTGTTCGACCCCTTTTGTGGGTCGCGACCCAAAGGTTGAGAAGCGCTGCTACAGAGGGTTGCCACGAGTCAGACCTGACTGAAAGGCAATTGGTGTGCTTGTTTTTTTGTTTTGCCTATCAGCAATAAGTAGCACGATTGTTGCTATGGCTGTTTTCTGGTTTGTGGTGACTAGGTGTGCGTTGTAGCACCATGAAAAAGGATTTTCAAGACTGGTTTTCCTGAAGCAGATTGAAACTCACCACCTTTGACTCAATTCAGACCCAAAGTGACGCCATAGGCAAATGGAACTCACCCCGTGAGTTATGAGAACAGCCCTGGCAATAGAAAACCTCCTCTTTCTCCCTGGGTATGGTGCTGGGTTTTGAACCGCAGATCGTGGGCTTAGCAGCCACCCTGGCTTTCTAAAGCAGATTAGCAGGGCTATATTCCAGGGTGCTTCAGTGGCTTAGTGGCCGAGTGCTTTAGCTGTTTGCTTCATGGAGACAAGGCAGTTGGATTAGTTTGATGGATCTGGCATTTCCCGGAGAGAAGATGATTAAGTGGTGTCTTAGGATGAGCCATATGTTTTAGAGTCAGACTGTTTCATAGAGGTTACTTGGCTGCTACCGTCACAGAAACAGGTTGCCTGGCCTTTTCTTCTTTGTGCCACTGAATGGGCCCCAAGAGTCAACCCTCAGGTTTCCTTGCATCATCAGGGACCATCATGAGACAAATTAAGTATAGGAAACAGAATGGCCCAACAGGCTGATGATGAAAATGCTGACAAAGTTTGAGAAATGCTAGATACATGCAAATGTTTACATTGACAACATGTTTACAATTAGCTCCTGATGTTGCCAACATTAATCCATACATAAATACTTAAATTATTTTTTCTGGCTTTCATAAAATAAACAATGAAGGATAAAAGTCTTGCCTTCAAAATTTCCCGACTATTCTTTTCAGTTGATAGAATGCTAGGTTATGGGTCTCATGTTGGAGAAGCAGGGTAGATTGATATAGTGAACGGTTTTCAGCCCTGTGCTTGATCTATATTTTGTTCCCCAAACTATATAGCTAATGACATGTCTTTGTCACTCCAGATTTTATAAGATGGGGCAGACTCCATTAGTGGAGTCTATTGATCCAGCAACCTTTATAATAAAGATCATGTATCATTGACCCATTGATCAGAGTGGTTGAAAGAAAACATTTTCATCCAGGAAATGCTAATATTGTTCAATTGAATCACCTGGCTCGAGAGTATGTGCTTACTGGTGGCTGAGAAAGTAAACTCAAGGATTGATGAGCTATAAGAATTGGAGTAATTATTTCAATATCTCAAAACAGTTCCATCGTGTCAAATTGGTGAATATAAGAATGCTTGATACTTCCTATTCACATAGCTCTTGAGCACGAGGAAGTAACAGTAGTCTAGGAGTTTTCAGTCCTTCCCTCCTCCTTCAGCTATTACAATGGCCCAAGCTGTGGAATTTGCAATCGCCGCATATACATGTGACAGTTGGGCATTGACTCAGGAAGACTGGAGTAGAATTGATGTATGTGAATGATGGTGCTGCTGAAGAGTATTGAAAGTATCATGGACTGTCAAAAGAATAAACAAATGTGCTTGGAAGACGTCCATCCAGAGGACCCCTTGCCAGCAAAGATGGCGAGACTTTGCATTTCATACTTTGAACATTTTGGCAGGAGAGACCAGCCCTGGAAAAGCACATCAGGGTTGGTAAAATAGAGGCCTGGGAGGAAAGAGGAAGACCTTGGAGAAGAGGCATTGACACAGTGGCTGCAACAATGGACCCAAACTTGAGAATAATCGTGAGGCTGGGCAGCCCAGGGCAGGGTGTCCTTCTGTTGTTCTCAGGTTGGCCATGAGTCAGAACTGACATACATATAGGCAACGCCTGTCTCTTCCTTTTCAACCACCAAAGCCAGTAGCTTGGGAAGGGTCACATGGGCCTTTGGTGTGTTTCCACATCTCTAGGTATAACAGAAGAGAAACAATTAAGCACCATTAATCAAAAGTTTTATTTTTAAGCTCATAAGCTTCAGTTCAACAAAAACAATGTGCATGACAGATTTGATGTGTTGGTATAAAAATGGCTGAAATATACCAGCATGCAGAAAAAGAAAAGGCTATAAAATCATGCTGATAGTATCCCTTTTGTGTAATTTGAAAGGGTCTTTGTAAACTCTATTAAATACACAGGAAGTTATGGAGTTCATACTAGCTATCTGTTGTTTGGGTGGATGGGGGAGCTGGGGTTTTTTTTGTTGGTATTGTATTACTGTTCTAGCCCTTGCATTTATCGGTTTCATTTGTTTATTTTTTGTGTGCTATTGTGCTAGTTGGGCTATGAACCATTGTTTGCTTTCCTATGTTTTTTGATTTAGAAAAACATAGGCAGTTTATGTTACCTAGCAGCACCCTGAAAGACTTACAGGTTGACTTCACAGCTACTAAGAAAAACAGAGAAAACAAACAGATAAGGAACAGGAGCAAAGGATATGAACAGATGCTACAGAGAAGGAAACCCAAAAGGTCAATAATATTAAAAGATACACAACATTGGCATGAAGTGAAGGAAAGGGAAACTATAGTCACCATGAATTGCCATTTCAGATTCATCTGGCAAAAAGTTGCACCCACTTTAGACAGCCCTCTTGCAGCAGCCATCCATGTACATCCCAAGTAAATCACCCACCGACACCATGGGAGAGAATGGTCCACAGCAGTGTCGTTAGGACTACAGAGATGACTGCCAACAACCTTATGTCACCAGCTGCAGCATGAATAATCGTGGGTCCCACAACCCGAGTATGACACAGTATTGAGGGAGCGCTTCCCGCACAACCGGGGCAAGGGGTCACACCCCAGTGGGGAATGAGGAGTGAATGCTGCAGGTCGTGAGAGCACCAGCTTTGCGTTTCCTCACGAATGACTGTGCGTCCTCCAGTCCAGACGCAAAGCCATCTCCCGGGACAGAGTTTTCTGCAGCTGAACCGTTTAGGGGCGCTATGTCAGGCAGGGTTCTCTTAGAGAAATAAAACCAGGAAATAAAACTAGTAATTCTTTTTATATATTTATATATAGAGAAAGGTATATAAGATAGGAAAGAAACAGCTATCTATAAAGCAGTACAGATTGCTCGGTGCAACTCACTTGCGTGAGGCAGCTAGAAGACTGGCAGTCCTTCATGTCTTGAGGGCCACTGAGTAGTCCTCTGTAGAGCAATCCAGGCTATCTGGTCACAGGCAGCAAACAGCAGGGCAGTTCACCAACAGTCAGCCAGATGAGAGTCCAACAGTCCCCAGCTCAAGGGATGTATGTCCCAGGAGCGTGGCGAAGTAGGGCTTGAAGGATCCTCAACTCATAGCAACACAGTCCGTGATTAGGTGTCCCACAGGTAGTCTTGCTTGGAGGTTGAGGCACAGGACGAACAAGGCAGTTCTCTGGTCCAAAGATCCGAAAGCAAGAGAGAGGGAGGGACTTGCCAACCCCTTCCTATCTCTGCCCTTTAATTCATCCCGTGTGTTCATTGGCCGTGCCGTCACAACAGACCCACCAATCTTCTGTGGCCATGTTGGCATAACAAACCTACCCATCACAGGCGCAGACTTTAAAAGCATGCAAAAACAATACTAGAGAGCTTAAGGCTACACGTAGTGCGCATATGACCGCACATGTCAGAATGATGCTGCTCAGGTGTCTTTGAGTGGTGCCGGCTCATAGCGACTTCATGGTCAGCAGGAAGACACTCCATCTCGTCCCGTGGCATCCTCACAGCTTGGAGCCACTGTGTCAGTCCCTCTTGATGAGGAGAGGAAGACTGTGTTCATCTGGGTAGACTAGAGAAACAACTTCATAAGCACAAGTATGTATATAAGGGAGAGATTCATATACAAGAGGAATGGAACATTGAGAAAGCCTCCCAACCAGTCCAGTCCAAGCCCACGCGTCTGATATTAGCCCATATGTCTGATACCAGTCTATAAAGTCTTCTTCAGATTCACAGGATGCATGCAATGACGTCAAATGCAACACAATCACAGGCCAGTGGGTAAGAGTATTTGGATCCAGTGGCATAGTAAGCATCTCAGCACTGGCAGGGACCTCTCGGTGCCTTCTCAAGCATCTCAGCACTGGCAGGGGTCTCGATGTGGCTTTTCCAGGTTCAGAGGTCTGGTTCCATCAAGGTTAGCCCACGTGGCTTCCCCAGGATGTCTCACAGGGAGTCAGCCTTGTGTCTTGTCAGTACAGTGTCTCCAAGGGACTGAGTAGTGAGTCTCTCAGGTCCAGGGGGGAAATATGGCCAGATTTCCCAAAATTCTGAGAGGCGAAAGCCATACTCACAGAGAGGTCTCATTGGTAATCTCCAGAATAACAGGCTAGACTCCACCCTTACATTTTTTTGGCATCACTGCACTCTGGTGGGAGTAGGTGGCCCAGTCTTGCTCCTGGAGAGCTGTTGCTGGATTTGAACTGCCAGCCCAGTGGGCTGCAGTCCTGTGCACAATCACTATCCCACCAGGGCTCAGCCCACACCCCTACACTCTTCATCCTCAAATTGACACCAGATTAGGTGATTGCCACACTGTCGTACCCGAGTTTCCTTGGCAAACCTTATCCCGTCTACTCCACAGGTATTTTTTGTTCCTCAAACTCAAATAACATCTAAAGGGAACACCATTTCAATCGCTCAAGGATCCTAAAATTGCTGTTTTGATGGGATCTTAATGAAGTGCAGAATTTCTCAGGCACAGGTTAGCGAGAGGGAAACCCCTTTCAAGAAGTATGTAGAAGTGTAATACTCGAAATGGAGGCACTATTGAGAGACAATGGCTTCACGTTTTGATAGATTTGTTTCATAAACGTTTCTATGGTTTTCGCATCAGTACTTTTTGAATTGTCCTCATATTTAAGTTGTTGGGTGTACCACTTGTCTGTCAGTCTGTTACGCTGTTGTGGCTTCTGTGTTGCTGGGATGTTGGTCACTGTCACCAGTATTGCAAACACCAGCAGGTTTACCCAAGGTGAATCGGTTTCCACAGGGCTTCCAGACTGAGTATAGGAAATGAAGAGGGAACGGCTGTATCCTTCTGAGGAATTATCCACTCAAACCCTCAGGAATAGCAGAAGAACATTGTAAGACACAGTGCTGGACGGTGAGCTCTTCAGGCCAGAAGGCACTCAAAGCACCACTGGTGAAGAGCTGCCTCCTCACAGCAGAGTTGATCCAAACAACGTGGATGGAGTCAAGTCTTACGGGCCTTGATCTGTTGATGGTCCCTGAGGGAAATTAGAAGAGGTTCACAAGAGCCCGAATAGATGTTGCACGCGTCCCACCAGAACTTCAAGATCATCTCATGAAGAGATTTGGCACACTGACTGAAGACGAGCTGCGCTGTGACATTCAAGACAATCCAGGAACTAAGCAAAAGGCCACGACAAAGAAAAGACCAAAGTGCATGTCAGAAGAGACTAGGAAGGGCTGAGCCCCGGTGGCGTAGTGGTTGTGCGCGGGACTGCGGCCCACTGGGACTGAGGTTCAATTGCAGCAGTGGGGCTGGGCCTCCTACTCCCACCACCTGAGGGCAGTGATGCCAAAAAAAAAAAAAAATACAAGGTACGCAGATCGGAAAATAAAGACCGTTTGAATAATATTAATAATAATAATATAGACACAAAGTACAACAACAAATTTCATGTACCGAAAACCGGAAGGGAAAACCAGGCTCACTGGAAAAGTAGGCAGTCTCAAAAGAAGGGTTGCACGGAGCTGCTCCTCGCCTCTGATGATTCTATGTCCCCGCCGCTGACTTCACTGAGACTCAGAAGTCTCTCGAGTGTACCATAGAACGCCTGGGGTCTCCCCTTGGGCTCGGCCACTAGCTTGAGGGACGCCTACTAATCCATCCGCCCACCATTCATTGCCCTGTGTCTGCAAGCCTGTATGACGCTGAAAAACCCACACGCAGAGAGCCCCCTGCGGTGCTCACTGCTGCCCTCCCCTGTGCCTTAGGCTCCCTCCCCAGCTTTGGGCGGCGGCGGCTGCTTTCTGAGCTGATCCGAGGGGCCACAGGCAGATTTTCCGCCTTTTTCGAGCGGAGAGGGGCACTCTCGTCCGAGAGACCCGGAGTCTGGCACCTTCAAGAATGTCCGTGGGAGTTCAGAGCCCCGGGGGCCCCGCAGTGGCCAGGGGAGGAGGCCCACCCCGCGTGACCCAATCACCAGAAGGAGCCTTGCTTGAGCCTCTGTCCCTGTTACTCTTGGCGTGTGGGATTTTAATGATCCTATTCTCCAGTCTTCTGATGTCTTTCTTCCGCCTGAGGAAACCTCTTTGTAAATTCGTGGATTCGTTTTTCCAGCAGCTCACAGTAAGCAGAGGGGGCAGGGATCTTTACACGGAATCAGCCCCGACAGACATCTGCCTCATTGCCCTGACACCCCCCGTGATGTTGCTGAAGATGGTTTTCATAAACTGGCAGCAGACGACCTCACCTGAGCCCCTGGGTGGGCAGGGCGGAGCAGATTTAAGAGCAGGCGCCAAGGCCCTGCCCCTCTGGGCTTGCAGCCAACAGTGACCGGGCCGAGGAGGGTCTGGTCCATTGGGGGACTCCCAATGGATCCTTCTGGGGAGATCTGCCTCTGTGGTTTCAGAGGAGCCTGGGGTTCTGTCCAGGTTTAGGCAGAGGCTGTGCTACTTCCTCAACTCATAGCCGTCCACAGCAGCACCCGCGGGGTCGGAGGGGCAGGGAGGTCAGCCATTTGTCCATACACAGTTGTTGCTTCTGCACGTTTTCAGTGCCACACTGCCCCTCAGGCCAGTCTGGCAGAGTCGGGCGCTGTTTCCTGGTTGTGTTTGTGGGGCGAGGTTGGAATGATCTGGAAATGTTGCCATCTTCTGAGAATCCTCCAGTTAAAACTTTTCCTTTTTTTTTTTTTTTCTGTTGAAGGTGATCATTTACACAGCAAATTAGGTTCCATTAACAATTCAACATAAATTCTTCAGTGATTGATGACGTTTTTCATTATCTGCCATTGATCTTGCTGCTCCAGGTTCACCATTTTCCAATATTCGAGTTTCCCTTTCCCCCTAACATTTTCATCTTTGCTTTAAGCTGTTCTTGTCAAATTGATTTTTTATTAAAAAATTACTTTTTGGCCTTTTTTTGGCATCACTGCCCTCTGGTGGTGGGAGTAAGAGGCCCAGCCTTTGCTCCTGTGGAGCCCGCTGCTGGAATTGAACCTCCATCCCAGTGGGCCACAGTCCCACGCACAACCACTATGCCACCAGGGCTCAGCCGAAAATTACTTTTTTTTTAATTAAAAATAATATTGGGTGCTCGTAGTTTTTCACAATACATAAATATACTGTGCCAAGCATGTTTACGTCTGCTATCATTCTCCAAAAATCTGCTTTTCCATGTGAGCCCTTTTTATCAGCTTCCCATCCTTTCCCCTGTCCCTGCTCACTCCTCCACCAACCCTCAGTACTTTATAACTTATTGTTTTATCTTACCCTGCCTGACCTCTCCCCCAGCTCACTCCTTTGATGTCTGTCCTCCAGATGGGAGGTTATGTGTAAATCCTTGCAGTTGGTTCCCAAATCGATGGGTTTTTGTGTGTGTGTGTGGGTGTGTGAGTAAAGTCCTTTTAAATGATGTTTTTATTTATTTGTTGGGCATCACTGCTCTCCGGTGGTGGGAGTAGGAGGCCCAGCCCCACTGCTGGAATTGAACCTCCGTCCCAGTGGGCCGCAGTTCCTGCGCACAACCACTACGCCACCAGGGCTCAGCCCTAAATGATGTTTTTAAAGGAGCTTGTTACTCATGGTATGAGCCAATCTCCTATTTAGCTAAAAGGTAACCAACCTCAAGGAAAAATCTTGATTACAGTTCAGAGTACCTCAGGGCAGTAACCTCCCAATCTCACTGCCCTCAGGGAGGGCTCCTTATTTTGCTTCTGTCACCTGCTATCTATCTCTCTGGCCAGAAAGGCTCAGCGCTGGAAGCTGAGAACTTCTGTTCTGCTGGGCTCCAGGTGGATGAGGCCCCGTTCTTGGAGAGCAGCCCTGCAGAGGACCATCTTCTGAGTTTTCGGTTCCCGGTGAGGAAAGGCTAAAAGTTTGTGGCTGCTCAAACTTCGAAAATCCTCCTCACCATGCGTTGGAATGTGGAACATACACTGTGAAGTATGCCAGTGAACTGGGCTGTCTCATGGACTGTGGTCCCGAGCCTTCAAATCTAGAAAGACAGCCATAAGAAGTATTGTCTATGAAACATCTGCAACCATGTCCCATATGTAATCTATACATGTGTATACACACCTATGTACATATGTATACACACACACACGTAAATGGGGGTGTGAAAAAGTTCATGAGGAAATTCTAGTATCTTTTACTTCTAATTTTGCACTTTCTGACGTACTTTTATACATGGATATGCACACACTTATAAATGCATGTGCTTACAGACACACCTGTGTACACATGTTCACACTCACATATATGCCTATATACATAGTTGTATAACAACACTTATTTTTTGTCTGTTGTTGGAGTTGCAGAGTTTATTTTGTCATCTCCTTTCCCCCAAACACCCTGTTGTCTTAGGTACTTCATTGCTTATCGTTGTCAAGCTGTGTGCACATCACCCAATCACTGGTATCTTTTCTGACCCCCAGGTTAACAAGTGCTTGCTTCCTTGAGTTGCTTCCCTCTAGCCCCGCAACAACTAGTACGCCTTAGGACCAGGTGTGGTGCCTGCTTTCAAGAAGGTAAGCGTACAGAAGCAGTAGCAGATTCTGATTAAAAACTCCACTGACAGGTAGGGAAATCTGTCCTTCAGTCAATGGGGATGAGACTCTTCAAAGTTAAGTGAAAGTTGCTGCTCAAGGATGGCAGCAGGTAAGACTTAAACACTCATGACAGTCCTGCGTCTTCAGAGGATGAGTCAGGCTGGAGAGGCAACAAGAGGCGTGCAGTACAGAAGACACCTTCCACACAGATGCAAAAACTGCTGGTATGTGAAAAGAGTCTTTATTGAACTAGCAATTAGTCATATGAAAGAGGGGCCAGAAAACAGATTTAGGATGGCATGAGCCTTGCCCTTGATTAGGGAACTTTAGGGTTAAAAAACATTATTCTCCAGGGTATGTGACTGAAGAGCTGTCACTGCCTGGCCGGCTGTTCCCAGCAGACCTGAAGACTGAGGTCCAGGGATGCACAGCCTCTCTCTCCTCGGAACTTAAATCTTCAGAACAGTCCGAATGCTGTGAAAGAAGGAAGCAGCACAATTAGTTTCTGAATGCAGCTCTGTCCCAAAGGCCACTGAAATGGTATTACTTTGACCCCCTTCCCCCGAGAATCCCAAGTCATTGTCGCATTCTATAATCAAAGCTAAAGAAGGAACTTACCTCTTCCCTGAATGCATCAGTTCAAAGGCTTCATTAATTTGGTTAAAAGATATACTGTGAGTCACAAATTCATCAACTTTTATCTTTTTAGATATATATTCAGACACCAGTTTGGGGACGCTTTCGACACTCTTCCATCCTGAAAGGAATCAATGCCTACTCATTAAATTAGTCAACACATTTCTACAGAATGCAAAGAGCTTACTTTTTTTCTTTTTATGACACAAACACATTTAAGGGAATGATTTTTCTGACCACTTAACGAGAAATGGAAACCTCCAAAATTGGTACGGGGAGGAGGAAGAATTGTAAACCCATCTTTAGTCATGGAATGAGTAAGTGGTTTGGAAGTATTTTCCTTTTAATTTTTTGGTATTAAAATTTACTAAAATACGCTGGGTGTTGTGGGTAAGCAGGGTGTTTAAACGGCGTGGCAGAGAATTGAAAAGGAGCCTTGGTGGCACCGTATAGGCGACGTGTGCAGTTTGAAACCACCAGGGGCCCTGTCTCGGGAAGGCTTTCTACTCCCACAAAGACCTTCTCAGACACTCCCAGGCCCAAGTCTACCTTGTCCTCTAGGGTCGCTCTGGGTCGGCACGGACGTGATGGCAGTGAGTGAATGAGTTTGTTTTGTTTGAGGACAGAATCCTAGAACTCTTAGAAGAACAGCAAAGACAGCTCTCACCGTGGCAGTGACGGAAGAAACAAAGTTGAATGACACACTTTATTTCTTTGGTCTTAAATTCCACACTGAAATAGGGATGTGACCCCAAAATCCCAATCCACGAAACTGAAGAGCAAAGTGGGCAATGTTCGGCTACCTGACCCGACTGTGAGCTTTGATGTCTCCCACGGGGAGCAGCACTGAAGGAAGCAGTCTGTTAATGGAGCCTTCCCACCTTTTATTTTCTTTGTTTGTTTTGGCATCACTGCCTCTGGTGGTCATGGCTGCTACCCAGTGCTGCTCCTGAGAGCCGCTGCTGCATTTGAACCACCAAGCCCGTGGGCCACAGCCCTGCACTCAACCACTTATGCCACCAGGGCTCAGCCACCTTCCCACCTTTTAAATCAAAGATGTTTTACATCTTTGATGTAATACTTTTGGGAGTCTTTTCCAAATCTTTCTTTGTATGTCTCCCATCAATCATTTTCTGATATTTTAGGGGATCCCCAACCCCTTCTGAGTCGACAATCATCCAATATTCTCAAAACCCAAATTTCTGTTTCTGCCTGTGGGTATAAACAGAACACCTAAGAGGCCTGCCCAGTCTCCCACCTTTCCCCACTGGCAGGCGCTTGGATGCACTCCAGTGGAAGGGGACTAACCAGACCCCCAGGTTGGGATTACTTCTTCACACGTGCAGGGGTTTGGCAAGGTCATGGACAAAGTCCGTTATCTTTTCTTTTCACTTTTCTTTACACTTCTAACTTCAAAGCTCCTATTGCCATGGGCCGCAACAGGATAGTGCTGGGTGGCCAGTGTGGCGTCAATCATCAGTCGCCAGATAACCGGCTGTGGCCAATGCCAGCGCTCTGGGAAGACTCACCGGAGTCTTGGAGAGCGGTTCTTGAGTTCTTTCAGGTTCAAATAGGCTGAGCCTATTCTTCCCTGCTCCTTTTCTGAACTAGGTCTCGGCATACTTCGTTGTAATATTTTACTCTGGTGATGGGGTGATCAAGGATTGGTTGAGTGAGCAGAAAGGGCCTGGTGTCTGACCAGCTGGAATCGGAAAGCCCCACGGCTTTGACAGTGCTTGGAATGGCGGCTTCAGGAAGGGTGTGGTCCTCACTCTCCTGGAAGTTGGCCTATCCCAAAGAACAGGGGGTCACCGGGAGAAGATGGATCAGCCTGGGAGCTTTTAGCTTTGCCATCAGCCTTCGTCTAACTTCACATTTTCACTTACAGACAGTATTGGTCAATTAGGATTTTCCTGCAATGCACTTCTCACCCTTATGCTATCCCTCATGATTTCCTGAGTCACAGGATGATGGTTTTTTTTTGGCATGTGGAACAACTAATCTAATTGTACGCTGGGGGCCTTCCCAGGCCTGGAGTAAATCGTGTGTTTGAAACCCTTGTGTTCTGATAGGCTTCTCTGCAACACCTGAAGGAGAAGAAGTTTACAAACTCCCAAACCCAAATGATTCACAGCTACCCTTTAGGACTGAGCAGAACTGCCCCGACTGGTTGTCAAGGCTGCCATCTCCCCAGCCACTGGATGCCACGTCTTTCCCCGAGGAACAGCTGCTGGCTTCAAGCTGCCAACCTCCTGGCCAGCAGCTGCGTGGTCACAGGAAGGGTGGAACACGACAAGGAAAGGGAACGGAAAAAAACCCACCTGCTAAGGACACCCACAGCAGGACACGTTGCCACCCCCCCCACCGCATTACCTCCAAAGGCAGTGCCTTTCCATGTGCGACCTGTGACCAACTGGAAGGGCCGAGTGGAGATTTCTTCACCGGAAGCAGCTACTCCCACCACCACGCTGACACCCCAGCCTTTGTGGCAGGCTTCCAGCGCAGCTCTCTGCAGGCAAACAAGGCCGGGATATTGTAGTCAGTGCGTCTGCTAAGAAACTGGGTTCCCCAGAATCCTCCAGGGCCAGGGAGAGGGGGAATGACGCCGAGGCTTTTAAAATTGGCCCAATAAAAGGTACCCCCAAAAAATGTTTAATTTGAGCAAGTAGTTTAAATGTTTAATTTGAGCAAGTAGTTTATATTTTTTTCTAGTAAAAAATTATTAACTTGCCCCGATGGCTATACAAATCGACAGGATTTCTAAAAGCTTTTGATTTGCTTTATGCTTTAAAAAGCAAATTTTACCCCCAACTCCCCAAGAAGCAGGCGGGAGGTGGAGTCAGCAGGACTGGCTCGCATACGCTGAGTGCCAGTCACTTTGTGCCAGTCTGCCTGCCCTGTACAGACGGGAATCTGCTGTTCTAAGGCCCCGAGCAAGCAAGCCGAAGTCAGAAGGTGGGCGACTCCCACTGTCAAGCCGGGCTCTTCAGGACGGTGTTACTGTGCAGTCTCAGTGAGTGACACCCACCATCAGACTCAGGAAAATGTCACTGAAAGGCGAAGGCACCCTGTCCCTCATCTTTCTCCGATCACTCCACCATTTCCCAATGCTAACTCGAATAGTTTACTCCTCTCACCTTCCTGACACTAGAACCAGACCTTTCAATGAAGAAACAAATGTCGTTGAATTTTAATGAGCCCCAATCAAGCGATACCAGGAAGAAAGGGATCTGGCCCAGGACACTTACCATGACCTTCACATTCCCAATGCACTCAAAGGAGTAGTCCACCCCTCCGTCTGTCATCTCCACCAGCACCTCCTGGATGGGCTTGCTGAAGTCCTGTGGGTTAACACACTCAGAGGCCCCAAACTCTTTGGCCTTGGCGAATTTATCTTTATTGATGTCGATACCAATGATCCGAGAGGCGCCAGCCACCTTACAGCCCATGATAGCTGCCAAGCCAACTGCTCCCAGGCCGAAGATGGCGCAGGTAGACCCAGGCTCCACCTAACGGTAAAAACAGTCAATGAGCCACTTCTGCTAGAAAAGGCCAGGAAACCACGTGGGTTCTTAGAGACAGGGCCCGTCTGAGGACCCCGGCAAGGCTTCCTTGAAGCAGACTAGAAAGCGGAAGTGGGCGTGCAGGCCGAGCTCTTACCTTGGCAGTGTTCACGACAGCACCGTAGCCGGTTGAGATGCCACAGCCCAGCAGGCAGACTTTATCCAGGGGGGCTGCAGGGTCTATTTTAGCAAGAGAGATATCGGCGACCACTGTGTACTCCGAAAAGGTGCTGGTTCCCATGAAATGGAATATGGGCTTTCCTTTGCAGGTAAATCTGCTAGTGCCGTCCGGCATCAAGCCTTTCCCCTGAGTGACCCTAAAGGAAGAGAAAAGGAGGCGAGCGTGATGATGGCAACAAGTGTGCACATGTGGCCTGCATACATCTGACGTTATGTATTGATCGTGACAGGAGTTGTGTGAGTCCCCCATAAGATGATTTTATTAGGCATCACTGCCCTCTGGTAGGAGTGGGAGGCGCAGCCTTGCTGCTGCTGGATTTGAACCGCCAAGCCAGTCGGCCGCAGTCCCACACTCAACCACTAAGCTACCGGGGCTCAGCCTAAAATGATTTTAAACAAAGGAAAGTGTTCTATAATTGTGATCATTGCACAACTTTTTTTTTTTTTGCTTAAATTGTTTATTGGGGCTTTGACAGCTTTTATAACAAACCAAACATAAATTGTATCAACTCTTTTTAATATGATTGAACTATTGAGTTGTATGTGTAAATAACATACCAATGAAACTATTTTTAAAAGGCAAAAAAAAAAAAAATAGTGGGAAGAGGAAATCTTAAAGAACAAAAAAGCCAAAAATATTTGTCAAAGGTATTTGCCTGATTTAATATAAGAATGCCTTGGTCAACATGTTTCAGGAGGTTTGAAAATAGAAATGATGTTCCAAAGAATGGTAGTTTAACAATCCCTGTGGAACCCTTTGTCACGTGCTCGCTCGTGCCTGTAAGCAAGCAGGACTTTGTTCCTCTCAAAAACCTTGCTCTCTGCTGTGACTTTGAACATTATAGCATCTTGTCTAGGTGCTACTTTGTCTCCTGAATTTCCAATCTCTCTACCACTCAATAAAACTTAATTGCTTTTTTAAAAAATGAGAGAGAAGAGGAGGAGGGCAGGGTAGACGCTGGCTTCTCAGACCCCTGTTGCTGTGGCTGCCCTCGGGTTGGCTGATTCACAAACCAACACCTGGCCCTCTAACAACCTCACGATCACAGGCATGCTTAAGACCACTGCTCCATCAGAGAAAGAAAATGGTTTTTTTACAAATAATGACCAGTGAATATTTAGAAGTCTGCGGGCTGAGCCCTGGTGGCATAGTGGTTGAGTGCGGGATTGCGGGCCAAAGGCTTGGCGGTTCAAATCCAGCAGCAGCTCTCCAGGAGCAAGGCTGGGCCTCCCACTCCCACCAGAGGGTAGTGATGTACCGCGCCCCCCCTCCCCCCCCCACGGCCAAAAAAAGAAAGAAAAGTGTGCTAAGACCAAAGTCAAAATTTGAATGTATTCACTAACGACTCGGCACCTGGGCGGAG